>JBBHKE010003545.1:27500-67080 GCA_037447655.1 Zygnema cylindricum | reverse complement strand
AAAAAAAAAAAAAAAAAATAGAAAAAAGGAGAAAAAAAGAAAAGAAGAAACAAAAGTGGTAAACATCAACATTTTTCAGACAAGAGAGAGGGAGAGGCAGAGGGAGAGGGCGAGGGCGACGGAGAGGGAGAGGGAAAGGGCAAGGGCGTGGGAGAGGAAGAGGAGAGAGAGGGAGAGGAAGACGGAGAGGCAGACAGAGGAAGGAGAGGAAGCAGAGAGAGAGAGGGGGAGAGAGAGGGAGAGAGAAAAAGACCTTGTAACTGTACCTTTTATAGTACTCCCTGTACTTCTCTCTACTCGTAAAAAGAGATCTTAGCCCATTTCTTATCAGAAAAGTACGAATCTTATACGGTAAAAACTTCATTTTAAGCATTAAATGCTCGTCCGAAGTTCCCATTTCCGAAACATGTTTCAAAGGATTTCTCTCCCTCTCCCTCTCCTCCTCTTTCACTGAAGTTTTTGATTTGGAAAGTTTCAATAATTGGGAAAAACCATCAGTGGTTATTTGCACAATATAGATTTCGATAAAAAAACCACGGAAAAGAGGCCAAAGGTCAGGATTTTCCCTGTTAAATCCCAATAAAAATAACAATAATAAAAATAATAAGAACTAATAATAATAATAACAATAATAACAAGAATTTAAATAACCATAAGAAATCCCAATAACAACTATATTAATATTAAGAAATCGACTAAAAAATCGTCGTAAAAAGTTGCTTAAAAAACTCACGTTTGCGTCGATTCTGACCAGTTTTTGTGGAAAAATGTCTCGCCCTCTTTCTCTCCCTCTCACCCCTCCCCCTCCCCTTCCCCCTCCCCTCTCCCTCTCCCTCTCCCTCCCCCTCCCTCTCATTTGGATTTTCATCCAAGGCTACGAAGAAAAAATGGAGTGGAAATAGGAGTGGAAATAGGAGTGTAAACAGGAGTGTAAATAGAAGAGGAAATAGTAATTTATCATATATTCTCGGTGCACACTATGCAGTCTTTAAAAATTCATGCCGCAAATTTTTGGTTTATATTATGTAATATTTTTATTTTGATATATTGTGACTTATATACAACAAAAGGTGTGACGAAGGAACACCAAAAAAGCAGCAAAAAAGAAGAAGTCCCCTATACCCTCTCCCTCTCCCTCTCTCAGTTTAAATTCCCTTTCTTCTTACACAAGCGCTTTTTGAAATTTCCGAAAAGCTGAATCGGCGACCGCGTGAACCGTTATTACGAAATGGGAATCCACTTCTCCCTTTACAGAATACAAAATTTTCCCTTCTTCTTTTTCTTTTTCTTCTTTTTCTTTAACTTCCATAAAACCTTTATCGGTGTTGAGGAAAACCGGCCTTCCTTTGCTGACCGGACGCACTTTACATCTGAATTTTACGGCAAGTTTCATATGTTTCACTAATTTTATCAGTTCCTGTAGAGGCAGGAAAGAATAGAAACACGACAAGTATTATACGCTTCGTAAACATAACAATCTTATGAGTTCGTGGAGATGAGAGAGAGAGAGAGAGAAAGAGAGAGAAAGAGAGAAGTGAAGAAAGAGAGAGAGAAGAGAAGATGGAGGAAACACACACACACTGTTTTACTTTTTATTGTTTTACTTTAACATTGTTAATTCAACATTGTCAATTTAACATTGCCAATTCAACATTGTCAATTCAACATTTTCGATTCGGCATTGCCAATTCAACATTGTCAATTTAACATTGTTAATTTTAACAACCAACAAAAATGGCAACCAACCTGCAGCTTGGCGGCATTATTATCTCCCGGAGTACAATTAAGAAAGAGAGACAATAATGAACTGTCATTATGGTCCTCCAAAACATCCATATTTTCCGTCTCGTCTTCGTCATTTTCCAAAACAGAAGCTCTCCAATCGGTCGGAGAACACATAGTCGGTCCCGCCAATTCCAGAAGTTTAACAATTCTCTGGTCACAAAAGACAAAAAAAGAGTACAAAAAAATAGAAAGTAAGACTGCCTTTTCAGTCCATGGTTGTAAAATGCGAGGATTTTAACAATTCTCTGGTCACAAAAAGACGAAAAAAAAAGAGTGACTTTTCAGTCCGAAGTTGTAGAGTACGAGAATTTCAGCAATTCTCTGGTCACAAAAAAGAAAAAAAAAGACTTTTTAGTCCATAGTTGTAAAGTGCGACAATTTTAACAATTCTCTGGTCACAGAAGGTAAAGAAAAAAAAAAAAAAACAGAAGAAAAAACGAAAGATAGAAATTGTTCAATTCATAGTTCTGAAGTGTGAAAAAATTGTGAAAAACCGCATCCATACTATTAAGTTATTTGCGCATATTATAAAATTAAACCTTTTGAGCTTTCTGAGTTTTTGTCCTTTGGTATAAAGCACAAAAGAATAAGTGTACAAAAGAACCTTTAAATCGTATGTACTTTTAATTTATTGTTTTTTTTGTTTGTGAATCACACTTTAATACCATGGTTTAAACGCTACACCGTGTATCGCTATTAGTGTTAATGCTTTTTTTCCCACTTAAACCATATTTTTTCCGCACACACATCCGATTTTTGGTGGGAGACCGCCAATCGCAAGGTGAGAATTTTACCTTTTAATTGCAACCGTCCAATTAACAATCTGACGACTGTGGAAGGAGAAAAGGTGCTTTAAGTTGGAAAAAAAACATTAACACTAATAGCGATACACGGTATACCTTCCTAAATTCGGCAAAATGAAAACAAATATTAAAAACAAATTGAAAACACTGACCTTTTCTGAATCTTTTTTATTTCTTGGTCCAGTTAACGTTGCACCTTTTATCGCTTTTAGTTATTTTTTTCACAATCAATCAAATTCTCCGTGTATCGAAGATTTTTATTTGAAGACTGTCAGCTGGAAAGTAACAATCTTACCTTTCCATCACAACCATCAATATATCCATACATGTGTATGTATATACAACTATATACATATGTATATATATATATATACATATACATATACATATACGTATATATATATGCATATGTATATATGTACATATATGTATATCCGACAGGTGTGCTCGAAGAAATACGCGTTGAAAAGGTTGGAGCAAAACATTAACAATAACAGCGACACACGATTACCTTTCCTAAAATTAAACATGCAAAAATGCAAACATTTGTGACACAAAAAATCAAAAAGAAAATACGTACTTTGTCGGGATCTTTTATTTCCTGGTAGATTTTTCGCAGTGAAGTACCGGCACCGACTTGACCTGCATGCCCCAAAACTTAACAAATAACCTTTACAAAACTCCTCTCCCTCTCCCTCTCCCTCTCCCTCTCCCTTTCCCTCTCTCTCCAGGGCAGTTTTCACTCACCCCCAGTTTCTGGTGGATACTTTTCCAAAACTTCCTTCATTTCTTCCAAACTGCCCGGACTCACAACTCGGGCCACAAGTCCCTCCATTATTTCTCCTTGAAGGGATCGATGATTGGCCGTCGCTACAAGGCAAAAAGAAGAGAAAAACAAAAAACTATATAACAGAGAGAATGACAGAGAGAAAGAGAGAAAGAGAGAGAGGAAAAAAAAGAGAGAAAGACAGAAAGAGAGAAAAAAAAAGAGAGAGAAAAAAAAAAGAGAGCAAAAGAGAGAGAGAAACCTGGTACAGTAATATCGGCAATAGACGACAAAGTAGACTCCACAGTAGTTGCTGTCCCCTCTTCACTTAGAGCCTGATAGGCCGCCATATACTGTTTTACTGACTCTCTGTTAAAAAAAACAAAAAAAAAGTAATAGTAAGTACTAAGAAGTATAATAATAACAACCAATTCATTATTGTAAGCAGCTGACACTCTCCAAAACTAGAAAAAAAACAAAAAAGTCTTCATTTTAGTGCCTAATATTAAGGGATGTACTACTACTGCTTTACTGTCTCTCTGTTTAAAAAAAAAAAACAAAAAAAGTAATAAAAAGTGATAATAAGTATTAGTAATTTTAACAACCAATTTATTTTTGTAAACAAGAGAATTGACTGCTGACTCTGCAAAACTTAAAAAAAAAAGAAAAAAACAAAAAAAAAATTGACATCTACAATTTGATGATTATTAACAATGATCCAAAAAGCCGTTAATTAACAGAAGGAAGTTTGTCAAATGAAATTAAATAAACTATATTGTTCAATTGACACCTATAAATTTAAACAAATACAAGTTGATGATTTTTTTTTCAAAAAGCCTATATTGATTTGAAGTCGGTCTGCAAGAAAAGATAAAACTTAACAACTATTGCTAAATTGACACCAAAAAATTTTAAACTTATGTTAAATTGACACCTACAAATTAGAGCAAATACAAATTATTGTTTAAATTGACCCAAAAAGCCAATAGTTAATTAGTAGGAAAAGAGAAGAAATTAACTACTGTTAAATTGACACCTACAAATTTAAAACTACAAATTAAAGAATTGTTTACACTGATCCAAAAAGCCAATAGTTATTGGAGGGAAGTCTCCATTTTCGACAAAAAAGGACGACTTCCGGTGTCGAAAAAAATCGAGGCTCGTGTCGGAGGTCAACTACAGCAGTGATTACCACTGCCCAAAAAAAAAAAAAAAAAGAGAAAGAACTCCACAATAAGTCAGTACAGCAGTAATTACCACCGCCCCCAAAAAAAAAAAAGGAAAAGAGAAAGAAGGAGAGAAACAACTCCACAACAACTTTTAAAATCACAATTTGAAAAGGGTTTAATACTTTTGCCATATTATTATGACAGAATACTGTCATTTCTATTAGTGTTGACCGATTTTCTGGGCAGTTAAAATGTTTTGAACTTTCAACCATTGTTCAACCATTGGTTTTTCTTTTTGGTCATAAGAAATTGAAAAGTGGAACATTATAAATTTAAGAAAGGAGGTTTAAAGAAAGATGGTTTAAAAGAGGTTTAAAAGAGGTTAAAAGTTATAATAAAAAGGTTAAAAAATAAAAATTATTTCTTAACCGTAGTCTTGTAGAGGCCTTTGTCCGTGATCTCCGAGGACACTTGTAACCAACTCCATGGCAATACTTAGACGGTTTTCCTGCAAATTTACTTAAAACTCAGTCGAGAATTTATAGGTTTTAACAATTTTTTCTGCAAATTTATTAAAGACTCAGTCGGAAATCCAGAGGTTTTTACAAAATTTATTTTTTTTTACATTTTTCCTGCAAATTTATAAAAAACTCAGTCAAGAATGTAAAGGTTTTCGCAATTTTTTCTGCAAATTTTTACAGAATCTAAAGTTTTTTATATTATTTTTGCAAATTTATTAGAAACGTAGTCAAAAATCTGAAGGTTTTCACAATTTTTTCTGCAATTTTATAGAAACTTAATCGAGAATCTCGAGGTTTTTACGATTTTTCTGTGGTTTTATTAAAAACTCAATCGAGAATCTTAAGGTTTTCACATTTTGGTTTTCTGCAAATTTATTAAAACCTCAATCGAGGACCTCAAGAATTTCACAATTTTTCTGCGATTTTCATTAAAAATTGAATGAATAATCTGAAGTTTTTCAATTTTTTCTGCAATTTTTACTAAAAACTGAATCTTTGAGAAATATATGTAGATGTGAAGTCTGAAATCTGTACTTTTTCATAACCAATTTTTGTACTTCATAAAATATTTTTACATTGGGCAATTTTTGCACTCATAAAATATTTTTACATTGGGCAATTTTTGCACTTAAAAAAAAAAAATCATAACCGACTTCTGTACCTTTTAAAATATTCATATTTTCAGAACAAGTTTTTCTACCTATTGTAATATTATTAATTTTTTCACTTTCCCTGATTATGATTGCCAAAAACATAATCGAATAATTGCGAAAAATATAATCAAATATAATTTCTAAGAAGGACAAAATAGCTATATGTTATAATACTTAATTATATTATTCATAGCTATATACTATAATTTATAAGGAACAAATTGAGATTTGAAATTTGTACTTTCAGTGTGTCTTAAATTAAAATTTACTAATTTCGTAAATTTAGGAAATGGTTTTTTGCTTTACCTGAAGATAATCGCTGAGCTCCCTTTGTTTTTTCCTTCCTTCTTCTTCCCCCCACCCCCTTTTCAACGACTCTCCGAGGACCCAAACTCCTACCGCCGAATATCTGTCATAATTGCCATATAAATAAAACACATTTAATTACTGTAAGAGAATAATAAGTCCCTCTCCCTCTCCCTCTCCCTCTCCATCTCCCTCTCCTCCATCTCCCTCTCCCTCTCCCTCGACCTTGTCCTTGCACTCTCAGTCTCCCTCTCCCTCTCCGTCTCCGTCTCCCTCTCCCTGTCCCTCTCCCTCTCCCTCTCCCTCTCCCTCAATCTTCCTCTCCCTCTCTCCTCCCTCCCCATCTCTCCCTCTCTCCTCACTCTCTCTCTCCCTCTTCCTTCCTGACATATTTAAATCCTGTGATTCATATAATTTGAAAACTTGTTCTTTTGCCAAATCGGTACAAAAAAGAAAAAACAATTTTTTCCAAAAATGGAAATTACAAAATAAACAAATATTAACAATAATAATTAATAGTAATAACACTATTAATAATAATAACAATAAAATATTAATAACAATAATCAGAATAATAATAATAATAATAATAACCACCCGTTTCCGTACGAATTTTTAAATGCCATATTTGAGCTCAGCAAAATTTTCAAAAAATCAAAACTTAAAAAAAAAAAATAATAATAATAATTTAAAAAAAAAAACTCACTCATTTCCATAAGAGTTTTTGGCAAAAGCTCCTTTTTGAGCTCCGGCCCACATGAATAAAGAACCAGATGTTTTACGGAAACCTGTATTTTTTTTTTTTTATAAACAAAAAAATTAATGAAAACAGAAACAAAAAAACAAAAAATTGAGATATTTTCAGAATTGAATGTATGGAAAAATAAAAACAAAAAAAAAAAAAAAAAATTGAGATATCTTCAAAACTAAATGAATAGGTGGAACCCAAATGTTTTACAGAAACCTGTAATATTTTACAAATTAAATAAATAAATGGAAAAATAAACAAAAAAGATAAAAAAAAATTATGAGAGATATTTTTAGAATTGAATGAATAAAGGGGACAAAAAAAATAATTAAATAACACAAAAAAAAAGAGTTGTCGTCAGTACTAAAAATTGATGGAAAAAATAGCAAACCCAAATGTCTAACGGAAACCTGTAATTTTTTCAAAATTAAGTAAATAAATGGAAAAATGAAAAATAAAATAAAAATCCTTTTGAGATTCTTTCAAAATTTAATAAATCGTTGCAAAAAAAAAAAAATGAGACATCTTTAGAATTAAATAAAAAGATGAAGGATAAACAAATCCGAATGTTTTACAAAAACGTCTTTTTTTTATTTTTTCAAATAAATAAATGAAACGGAATCCTGTGGGTTTACACAAATCAAATGAAATAAATAGAGCAATAAAATAAAATAAATAAATAAAAAATTGTTAAGCCTAAAAAAAATAATAAAAAAAGACAACTACCTTGTATTCTAACAAAACAACAAATTATTATGTTAAATATAATAATTAAGGTCATTGAAAAAAAATAACATACTTCAAGAACGCCATTTTTTGCCGCTATCACGCCCTCCATTTGGCGCCGGACCTGAAAAAAAAAATAAAAAAATAAAGAATTAAAAAACCAAATTAAAAACAAAAAAAACCAAAAGGAAAAACAATTAAACGAGTAAAAAGAAGATAGCCATGTTTTAAAAATTACCCATTTAAATTAAAAAAATAGGCCACATGAAAAGTAAACCCACTCCCTCTCCCTCCGCCTACCCCTCGCCCTCCCTCTCTCTCTCCCTCCCCCTATCCCTCTCCCTCTCCCTCTCCCTCTCTCTCCCCCCCTCTCCCCCTCACCTGTGCATCCGAATTTTCATTTTCAAATTTTGGATAAAAAGTCGCCATAATCGACGCCAAAGAAAGTTTTCTCGTCTTTTTCTCGGGAATGTCAAAATCTATCACCTCCCTCCTCCTCTCTTCCTCTCCTCCCTGCACTCTTCCTCTCCCTCCCTCTCCCTCACCCTCGCCCTCTCCCACTCCCTCTCCTCTCTCTTCGGTACTTCTTTCCTTCCCATGAATCGATAAAACTTCTAGTTTTAATTTCTCTCTCAAAGAAGACATGTTTTCCGAAAAAACAGTATTTTTTTTCGATAACTCAACCGTTTTTACTTTTTGTTTCTCTGTTTTTTCCGGTTTTTCCGGTTTTTCCGGTTTTCTCGGGTTTTGGGGTTTTCCCGGTTTTTCCGGATTTCTTGTCTTTTTTGGATTTTTTGGGTCCAAAGAGGCGGAAGGGACGAAAAACTTTTGGTTTTTTTTCTCCGAAAAAGAAACGAAAGGAGATTTCGAAAAATGTCGATTCGAGTTTTGGGGAAACGGAGGAGGAGAAGGAAGAGGAGTAAAAGCAGTAAAAAGAGGAAGAGATAAAGGCATAAAAGGAGGAGGGGAGGGAGAAGAGAAAAGGGTAAAAGGAGGAGGAGGAGGAGGAGGAGGAGGAAAAAAGAGTAAAGAGATTTGGGTCTTTTTAAAACAATTCAGGACTGGTGGGGTTAAAATGTCAACAATATGTCAGCAATTTACATGAAATTAAATAGGATTTAAACTAATTAAACAATAATTTAATAGAGTTTAGTCAAAATTCCCCCTGGCTCTCCCACTCTTCCCTTCTTCTCGACCCTCCCACTCTCCCTCTCTCCCTCTCTCCTTCTACCTCTAACTGAGGGAGAGGAGAGGGAGAGGGAGAGGGAGAGGGAGAGGGAGAGGGAGAGGGAGAGCGAGGAGGAAAGGGGGAGAGGAAGAAAATTTTGTATCTTAGCAATTAATAATAATGAAATAAGAAAAAAAAAAATTGTCAGTTTTTTTTCGAGAAATTATAACCAAATATATTTACTTCAAAAAACATTAATATAATCATTTGTTTATTTTTAATTTATTTGTAACCATTTTTTTGGAGACAACAAAAATAATAAAAAAATTATAAGTTGGCAAGAAAAACAAAAATCAAAATAAATTTGATAAATTGACTAAAAAATAAAAATAAATGTTTCAAACATTCATAACATTCCAACTTTACATTTATATTATAAACTCATAATTCATAATTTTACGTTCAATTTAAAAAAAAAAAAAACGGAAACAATTTAACAATTTTTAACAATTTAACGAGCGTAAAAATCCTCCTGTACAACAAGTCAAAAAAGTACAAGAAAGTACAATGAAGAACAAAAAAATACAGAAAAGTACAGAAAGGTACAGAAAATGTGCAGAAAAATGTACAAGAAATAGAAAAAAGGACTAAGAAAAGTAAATTTTTACAAACCTTTCTAAGGACTTGATTGAAGAAAAATAAAAATTGGAAAAAGAAAAATTGACACGAAGTGGCGCTAATTGAGTTGAAAACATAAAATTAAAAAAAAAAATAAAACAATGGAATCCTTTGTTTCAGAACAACATTTGAGAAAAAAAAGAGAGGAAAAAAAATCATACAAAAAGTCAAATTTTCATGATTTGAAATATTCCACTTTTGGAGTGAATTTCACTTTTTGTTATTTTCACTGTTTCGGTCTTTAGGAGCTAAAAAATAAAAATTTAATGTTTCAAAAAGTGCGAACATTTCGTACTAAAAACCGCACAGAATCAGTATACCGTGCGAAGATTCACCAGAGTTTGTAAATTTCGTGCGCTATATGGCATTTTGGCATTTTGCACATCGAGTGATAATTAGCGTTAATAATTGTTTAGCCACTGAAAACATCTTTTCTCCGTACACATTTGTCCATTTTTCAATTTAAGACCGCCAATCGGAAGCTGAGAATTTCATCTTTCAATCGCAGCCGTCAGATCCACAATCCGACATGTGTGTACGGAGAAACGATGTTTTAAGAGAAGTAAAAAAACATTAACGCTAATTGCGATTCACGGAAGTACACCGTGAATCGCTATTAGCGTAATGAAATAGATAGCGTAATGAAACAATTAGCGTTATTTACGCTAATTGGGAATGTCGTCTTTTTTGGAAATAATTTTTATTCTAATTTTTCGTACACTCTACCTTTTTGGAGCGTAGCGACGGACAAAATATACGATTTGGAGCGTAGCGACGGACAAAAACGCAAGGTCAAGTGCGTCAAAACTTGACAACTGTGGTAAGTCATCTTCTTTTCCGGGAACCCTTTTCGGAATGCAAAAATCCGACTTTGAAAAAACATGAAGTCGCATCTCGAATGATTCATCCGTACTGTACGATTTTTTTTAAAATGGTAAACCATAAACGAATAACCAATCAAAATCAACTAGAATCGAACGTAAAAAAATGTAAAGTTAATTTTTTTTTGTAATTTTGACGAAACAATCATCTAAAATATAACGTAAAAAAATGTCAAAAACGATGGCTTGGTACGGACGAATTTGAGTCATTCGACGTTTAATCGTACGGTAGCATGTACCACATCGAGACGTTTTAGTTGACGTGAGATGACGTCAAAGGCGATTCACGTCCAAACAAAACAAAAGGACATTCGTTTCCTCATCTCATTCATCATCCATTTCCGGTGTGAATGCGATTTGGTCAGTTTAGATATTTTCCCGAGACGAGCTTCAATTTTGCGTCAGCTTGTCAAAAATCGTACATTTTAAGTACGAATTATTACAGTTACGTACCGTCGATTTTAGATTTGACGGTCAATCCGTCGAACTACACTGTGAATCGTTATTAGTGTTAATGTTTTTTCGTCTCTTTAAACATCTTATATCCGTACACGCATATCAGTTTTTAGATCTGACGGTTGCGATTGAAAGATAAAATTCCTAGCTTCCGATTGACGGTCTCAAATTGAAAATCGGACAAGTGTGTACGGAAAAAAGATGTTTTAAGTGAAAAAAATATATTAACATTAATAGCAATACACGGTGTAGCTGTGAGTTTAGATTTGACGGTCAATCCGTCGAACAACTTTGACTTGGGAAATATTGTAACAACCGGTTAAAAAAGTGCCGCGCTTGCGAACGTCGACCGTCATAAAAAATAGTAAAATACAACAATTCACACGGCCGGCCAAGGTTTACGGTAACAAAAACTGCGGGAACCACATGTGAATAAAAGTGTTGCGCGCATGACACTTTTTCACTTTACGTGAACTCCACTTTAAGAGCACATGTTGGCGTCGTTAAATAGTGTGGCTTGATTTGGTCGTCGCGTGACGATATCTCGCAAGTCAAAGCTGTCCAAACGGATTGACCGTCAAATCTAAACTTTAAAAGGTACCACCGTGAATCGCTATTAGCGTTAATGCTTCTTTCGTCTCTTAAAACATCTTTTTTCCGTACACACATGTCGAATTGTGGATCTGACGGTTGCGATTGAAAGGTAAAATTCTCAGTTTACGAATGGCGGTCTTAAATTGAAAATTGGAAAAATGTGTACGGAGAAAAGATGTTTTCAGTGGCTAAAAAATTATTAACGCTAATTACGATTCACGGTTGTTGTACTTAACTTGTACGAACGTGTACTATAAATGTGTAATCTTTGACAACGTGACGTAGATGACTGCACGCAACCAAAATACTGAAAAATAGTCACTACGATGATCAATTCCCTATTTAAATTCCACATTATCACGAATACTTTCCAGCTTGAATCGTTATTAGCGTCAAGATTTTTTTCGCCACTTAAAACATATTTTCTCCGTACACACTCGTTGGATTGTGGATCTGACGGCTGCGATTGAAAGGTAACATTCTCAACTTCCGATTGGCTGTCTCAAATTCAAAATCCAACAAGTGTGTACGGAGAAAAGATGTTTTAAGTGGCGAAGAAAACCTTGACGCTAATAACGATTCCCGGTTGTAAATCCTTAATACTTCAGAACACGGAAACTAAACAGTACAGTCATGATTTGCTTCCAGTCGCATAATGTCGCATAAAGCCACATAGGATCGCATAAATGTCAAATGACCTCCGTGCAAATGTGGCATTACAGTCGTATCACGGTACTATTGCACCGTACTACGATACTATTGCATGGCAGTCGCTTACGTCATAATCGATAAATTTCGTGGGTGGTTCTTTCGTCGCCACATTTACACGCGGCCACAATTTCATGCAAATGGTTATTATAAATATTTTCATTATAGAACTAAGCGACGCTTTTTAAATGGCTCACTACTTAAGTTAAAAATTACAGAGCAATTAGCAGCGCTATGTGTAGATTTAAGGAGGGAGGGAGAGAGGGGGAGGGGGGAAGGAGAGAGGGAGGGAGGAAGGAGAGAGGGAGGGAGGAAGGAGGGAGAAAGAGATGGTCCCATCGAGTACAACCAACATGTATCCTTTGGGTTTATCGGTTACTCGGGTACCAATTCCTTACGATACGCACGTCAAAAGTACCCATATCAAGAATACAACAAAAAGCAATAAGACGTTTTTGGGGTCGTGATTTGAGCCTTTCCGTAGCTGATAGCCACACCAATTTTTGAAACACTATAGTTCACATTAATAGCTCATGTTTTCTCTACATCTCCACTTTGGCTTGCCTCACCCACAGCTTACGGCTCTTGTGTACTATAAACCTAAAGATGCCCAGGGAGTGTACCTGGTCCACAACTTGCATGGAGGGGAACAAACAACAAATTTTAGAACTAGGGTTTATATCAAATTAATAGCGAGGTACATTGTTAAGCGAAAGGTTTCTCATATATTGACACCGAGGGAACTTACTTATATACTCCCGCAGTGTCAACACATCGCCTTCGATCTTAGTGGTCTTTTTAAGTCTTAGGGTTAACTTGGTTTTCCAAAATGATGTTCGAAAACCTTTTGGTAACGTAATCCTTGCAAACCCAATAGAGACACGGGTTTTTCTCGTGCAATCTTGTCAGGAATTACAGAAGTGTTGCTTCGATATTTTTCTAATTTTGTAAAGAATGTGAGAAACCACATTGAGACCCGAGACCCAATGGAGCATTCTCTCTCGTTTCTATTAGAGAAACTTGGGTCTGTAGATACATCGTTCAACAACTCCCATGCAGGCCATGCCTGGAGAGAGTTTTCATTCAAAAAGACTAAAAAGCCCACCACTGATAAGTCTTTACATTTCTTCTTACGACCATTTTGTATATAAAACCCTCCTATGAGGTCAAAGTATCCGCTCTCCTCCAACCAAAAATACTATGTGACAAGTCCATATCCATGTATCTATATGTATCATCCACCGAAGGATTCAGGTTCACATCAAGAACTTTCAAGGTTGTGGACCTAGCCTTAAAAAGGAAGTGAGTAGAAATTAAAGGTTCTTTTACTATTTTCTAGGTTAAACTTGTATAGATAAAATGAAGGAAAGAAGCAGAAGCAGTCTGCCTCTAACACCTCTCTTCAACTCCCACACTTGTCACAATCACTAAAGGTTGGAGAGGGAGCTGGAGCCATGGCTTCCTATGCAGTCTAAAGAGAGACAGGCAGTAGTTTGGTAGGTTTACCAAAATGGAACCTAACGGACCCAGGATTTGATCCTAGTACCTACTGTCATCAAAGTTAACACTAGCCGTTACCTTTATCCTATAGTCCAAGACCAGTGCTGAGGTATATACGGTTCGTTAATTATTTAAATATGTACACGTAGAAAAATTCATTTAACGACGTGAATTGACTTGTGACACATAGACACAGTTAGAGCATACGTATAGCTTAGGGTACTTTGCGAAACAAATACTGCGCATTTGTTTTGATAGCAAAACATATACCGCGCATCTACTTTTGACGGCTAGAGTTAAAAGCCTGTTTTGATTAAATGGCCACGATAGGCGCCTAGATCGCGAAGTAGGCGTTTTGGCGGTTTTTGGTCACCGCCACGTCAAGTGACACGTGGCACATCCTCATTGGCTTGCGGCATCTCCAGAGAATATAAGAGAAAATCTCTATATGGCAGGCATCGACATTTTGGCCATGCTGTACGATAGCCATATTGAAAGTACTCCGGCACTTGTACCTTTCTGTACGCCACAACATTATGATTCGTGCCATACATTAGTAGTTGAGGGTTTAGAGAGGGATTTAGGACTTGGAAAAATTGGTAGCTAGCCGCCTCTCTCCGAGGGTGCTTTTGTACATAAGGTCAACTTTCACCCTCCATATCTTATTCCTCAGGGGAGCAAATTTAGAGATTCGTTTTGCTATCGACACAGGGGAGTCTCGTCTTCACGAGGATGAAGGTGGTCAAAGTTTTTGTCTGCGAGGGTGGCAATTATTCTTGTTGAAACACAAAGGGTTCAGGGTTATCCTAGGGGCTTCGTGTGAGCTACCCATTCTGAGGACCTATGAGGGTCTTAAAATTACAAGATATGGGTCCACCCTCTACGGTGCCTATCTTTAATGGAACTTGCTTGATATACTTGGAGAGTATGATGACAAGAGCTCTACGTAAAAAAGGATTTTGGGGAATAGTGAGTCGACAGGTGAGGGGAAAATTGGGTCTTCGCATCCCTCCAGGGTTTGGAAGTAGCACATTCAACAGAGATGTAGATCCATCTCCAACAAAGAGGAAAAAGAGGTTGTGGACAAAGGAAAGGAGAAGGAGACTAGCACAGTGGTAGGAACCCTTTCGACATTCATCTCACATGTTCCGAGGAACGAGGAGAATGATATTGATACCTGGGAATAAAACAATACGGCGGCAAAGCACTTCATCCTCTACCATCTTACTCAAAGGCTTGTATCTCCTCATTAGCTGGTAGAGATGGCATACGATCTTTGGGTGGCTCTCATAGAGATGTACCGAAGTGGTACAATTCTGCAACAGCAGTTGGCTGATAAGAAATTTAATGCATATATATACAAAGGAGGGAAGATGTTGGATTTTTGTGATGAGCTCGCAACACTTTTCATGGAGCAAGAGAATGTTGGAAAAGTAGAAAATGAAAAGGAAAAGGTTAACTGCTTGCTCATGAAATTACCAGATGAGTTCGAGAATAAAGTCAACCGTGTGTAGGACTTGCCGGACTCAAAGTGGATATGGAATTCAGTGGTAGGGATGATTCTCATTCTAGAGAATACGATTGAGATCCGAAGGGGAGGAAAAAGTGGGCAAGCCTTGGCAGCCGGGACCGATTGGAGGAACAGGGATTCCAGAAAACCGGTCGAAAACTATGGAGGGGGGGGGGGCAAAAAAATCAGACAGATGAGTTCAGACCGAGGGCTCCTTAGGGATTGTGTCATTTTTGTAAGAAACCAGGGCACTATATGGCATTTTGCACCAAGCTAACCGAACTTCTGATAAAGGAGGGTCAGATCGGTGGACCTCCAAGAGGAAAGAAAAAGGCTCTTGTGACCCAAGTACATGAGAAGGAATCCAAGGACGAGGACGATGAGCTCTTGTTTGATGAGGAGTTGGAGGCGAAAACCAAGGTCGAAATTCCTCGAAAGCAAAAACGTGCTTTCGGGGGATTAAAAGGTGAAGGAGGTTGGATTTTGGATTTGGGTGCCTTTATGCACATGAGTAAGGAAAAAAATCTGTTCACTAAGATAACAAAGATCCCCACCGTAGAGATAGAGTATGGGGATGGGAGGGTAGTCACCAATACTGTGGTAGGATCGGTAGATCTGAGAGTCTTAGTTGAGGGAAAGACATACATAATGACATTCTTTCATGTGTTGGTTATTCCAGAGTTAAAGAAAAATTGTTGGAAAAAGGTATTATATAATCTATCTCTTTAGTCAGTCTATGGTCATTTTACAGTTCTCATACTTGTCGTAATCATTGAGAACTAGCAAGGATCCATGGCCCCCTGAAGCAGATGAGAAAACAGGCAGAAAAACACAGTTCTTGTAAAAGATAGGTTGTAGGGCCAAGATTTGATCCTATAACCTCTCGGATGACAACCGTACGGAATACCCATCTTTCTTATCGAATAGGTCTTGATGAATCGATATACATGTTGTATTTTATAAATACTTAAAGAATGACGTGGCTGTCGTGCATGTGTCCAATGACATGAAGGTGCATGCAATATCATCAGCTGTGCTCAACTTAAACTCAAATGATAGCGAGATATCGGAAATGAAATAAATCATAAAAGTAAAAATGGGTAAATACAACAATAGGCAAGGTGGAAGAAAAAGAAAGGTCAACGACTTAGCTGGTTATGGTTAAGCAGCCGATGGATGACCACTAGGCCCCACGGTCTATTAATATTCCTTGCAGGAGTTATCTTATCAAGGATAATCTGAATTTATACTTAAATAGAATAAATCAAAGCATAAACAACCGAGAAGGATAAATAAAAACTGAAAATGACAATATGCCTGACACTTATGAGGTTTGAGATAACTAAACTCAAAAGATGCGCAAAAGCCAAATAGAAATAAATACACAATCTCAAGAAATAAAACCACAAATTAATAATCCCAACATGCAACTTCCACACAAATTAAAATTCAGCCACAGCAGGGGAAAGAAGTTTGTGATGTGAGATCGCGGTCGAAATCCACCCAAAAGGATGAGAAAAGTGAAGGGAAACCATGTAGGTCTTGGCCGAAGCCGTATAGATTAATTTGTAAGGCTTTACAAGATATTGATAATGTAATAGAAAACTAGACGCTTCACGCAAAGGCAGAAAATCGCCTCTAAGCTGTCCGGACAATTTTACAAATAAAAAGATGGCTGCAGAGAATCCTCAATACTGAAAATAAATCAAATGAATAATTCCTGCACTTGAAAATTGTGTGCAGGAAATGATGCGAAATGAACTAAGTAACCAAAACTACGCCTAGCGAAAACAAGCCAATCATAGTACATCGTGCTATGTAAATATTTGCGTCTAGTTTGGATTCAGCCAATAGGAGGCCGAAATCGTATGCCCTACGTTACAGAATCTATAACCTACGGATTAAAACCCTTCCTATCTACATGTGAATGCGTGAACCTCCAAATGGTTCACGACTTAAAATAGTCCAATAGCGTAGCTTCATCAGAACTGACAGTAGCTTTGTCTGTCACACGTATCAACGGTCCAGTGGCGATATTACGAAAATCGTATACTTCGCGTCGACGGTCGAGATGCTCCCTTGCGCGAAATGATTCCAAATTGTCGTCGGCCGGGATTTGGGGAAATGAACGCAGGTACGGTAGGACCGAAGGTACGTTCCACTTTGTCGTCGCGCGAATTCTGGAAAATATGAGTCGTACGGTCAACGTGAAATGATCAAAGCTACCGTCGGCGAGAATTGCGCAAAATATATACAGTACGGTAAGTTGTCGTTAAAAAATCATGGAGAAATAAATAAGGTACGGCAGGACCGCAAGTACGGTCCAATTTGTGGCCGCGGGAATTCCGGTCGACACAAGTCGTACGACCGACGCGAAATAATCAAATCCGCCGTCGGCGGAAATAGCGGAAAAATATACGTCGTACGGTAGGACAGCGGGTACGATCCAAATCGCTATCCCGGAAATCACGGAAAATGTAGGTCGTACGGTACACGTCGTACGATCCTGCGAAACCCAATAATACCCAAATACAAATTAGTGTAGCGGCTGCCCGTCTTAACGCCTAAATATAAACAACTAAAATGTCCGACGACATGCGGCATGACATGGAGGACAATCTGGTAGTTCCCAAGTATTTGCTTCAATGATAGAATCCATCTCATCATTTATGGCTCTAATCCATCTTTCTTACTGCGGACTATTCAATGCCTCCGAGTAAGACTAAGGCTCATCTGGGTGAGATAGCTTAGTTACCTTATGAGCGGCTTGTTTTTCCTGTATTATTTTGCTGCTCCTTCTCCCTCCCTCAAACTCTGAAGCAGGAATAGATGGAAGTCTTAGATTTCTCCTCACTATCTCATCGGCTCCCCTGTCCATAGAAGCCGGTCTAGGTCCCACGCCTTCTATCTCCTCAAATTCCATAGGGGTATGTGAGATTTCCGGTGAGTCTTTTGTATCTCGGATCTCCTCTGAATCTGCAATCACTTTTTCAGTTATGTCCTTTTCGAGAACGACCGAGTTCTCCTCACTTTCGGACTCAAATCTGATTCTTATCTTCTTTGTATATTTGGAGGGATCAAATGACTTTCCTTCATCCATGACAACTAGGTGTTTGACCAGGATGATATCCTTCTTTGCTAAGTCATAGACTCTATACCCCTTAACATCCTCATCATATCCCACAAAGTATCCAGGTTTTCCCTTAAAATCTAGTTTCCAGTTTTTCTTATCCGTGTTAAGATTGTAATTTTGGCTACCGAACACTTTAAGGTGTGAAATATCTGGTTTCCTTCCAACCCATCTCTCATAAGGTGTCACTCCCTTTACAGCTGAGGTAAGGACTCTATTCTTATTGAAGTTGGCACAGTTCATTGCCTTTGCCCAAAATCTCTTTCCTATTTTCTTGTCGGCCAACATACTGCATGCACTATCTCCTAGTGTTCGATTCAACCTCTCAGCTACCCCATTTTGTTCCGGATTATATAGTACAGTTTTCTGGTGCTGCACTTCCTCATCTCTCAGATATTCCTCAAACTGGGTAAAGGTATATTCCCCCCCATTATCACTCCTTATTCTCTTAATGGGGGTTTCATGGAACTTCTTACTCCAAGCTTTATATTCTTTGAAGTAAGTTGATGCTTCAGACTTTGTTTTTAGAAAAGTAGACTCTAGAGTATCTAGACGAGTCATCGGTTATTGTCATCATAAACCTCTTTCCTCCAACCGATGGTACTTTTGCAGATCCCCAAATATCTGTGTGGACCAAATCTAACACTTTCTAACCTCTATATGTGGCGGCTTTGGGAAAGGGAAGTCTATGAGCCTTACCTTGAGCACAACCACTACAATCATCCATCATTTCATTATTCCCAAACTGAATGCCTTCTATTACCCCAAGCTTTTTCATTTCCCTCAACCTATCAAAATGCACATCTCCCAACCGCTTATGCCAAATCATCAACTTAGGAACACCGACATAATAAGCGTTCTTCTTTTCAATACTCAGGTTAAGCCTAAACATTCATTGGCTTCCCTTATCTGCCGTGAAGTAAACTTTATCCCCATACTTAGCTGTAAAGACTCCCTTTCTAGTGAAGGTATTAAACTCTTTGTCATCTAGCACAGACGAAGAGACAAGATTTTTACTCAGCTAAGGAATGTAGAGTACATGTGAGAATGTAAGTATAGAAGTCTTGCCCTCCACTAAGACTTTCAGATCTAGTGATCCCACTAGATCTGTAGTAGCCACTCTCCCATCCCCATACTCTATCTCTACAGTAGGGATCTTTCTTAGCTTAGTGAAGAGTTCCTTATCACGACACATATTTATGGATGCACCTGAGTCGATGATCCATCCTTCTTGTGGAGCTTCCCGAATTGCTCCAAGGGCACACTTTTGTCTCCGAGGGATCTCCTTCTCCTCTAGACTCTCTTCAAGAAGAAGCTCCCCATCCTCCTCAGAAGACTCATCCTCAGTTTTTCCTATCACTTTTGTAACCACAAGTGCCTTTTTCTTCCCTCCGGAAGATCCCTCTCCACAGTTCTCTTGGAGCCTTAGCTCTGACAGCTTGACACAATCTGCGATGAATTGTCCCGGCTTTTTGCAAAAATGACAAAGACCCTTTGGGGGCCTCGGTCCTCCAAAATGATCTCTTTCCCCTTTGTACAGTTTCTTTGAGTCTTTCCCCCATCGGTCCCCTCTTGCTCCTAGAGCTTGAATGCTCTTTCCTCCTCTCCTAATCTCCATTGTGTTTTCCTGCACAAGTATCATCATGACTACTGTGTTCCATTTCCATGAACTATCAGGCATTTTCTGTACTCGGTACACTATGTTCTCGAACTCATCTGGTAACTTATGATAAGGGTGTTAAATTTTATTTTCATTGTACTTGTCCACCCGGCACTTTCAATCTCCATATAAAAACAAGAAAGATCATTACAGTAATCTAACATATTTCCTCCTTTGTAAATGTAGCTCACTAGCTTTTGCTCAGCCAACTATAGCTCCTGAATAGTTCCAGCTCTATAAATCTCCACCAAACTCACCCACAACTCCTCGGCATTGTAAATGTGAAGATGAGGTGTGGCCTAAGCTTGAGTGAGGTGCCTCAGAATGAAGTTCTTGGAAGCCATGTTCACATCCTCCCACATTTGAGTATCGTTCTCCGCAGTCTTCACGGTAGCCACTCCCGATACTGTGGCAATAGGAGTAAGGGGTGTCTCTTTCCCTTTCCCCTTTTGGGACACACTGCTGTCCCCATCATCTGCCTCCTCCGGTGAGGCAGCCGTTGCTGCAGGAAACCTTACTCCTCCAAATCCTGGTGGGGTTTCGAAGTTTGACGTTTCACTTGTCCACTGACGATACCCCAGTATCGTTTTTCGCACAAAGCTCCCATCATCATGGCTTCCCAATAAAGGAACCCAAATCCATTAAAGGTGGGCACCCTAGAGGGTGGGCCCGTTACCTGCAATTTCTGTGTCCTCCATTGGACTACAGAATAAAGGAAGCCTTTAGATAGTATTTAACTAACCCACTTCAAGCCACAACCACTGCTGCCCAAGAAGGAAAACTGACAATTTGATTGCACCCCATTGCAGCCTGGACTCTCTCGAGTCCGTAGCAAAAAGAATTACTTAAAACGGCCAATCAGCCGATAAGTTATGAGTCGGCAAAATTGCCAAGTTTAAACAAACTCTCAAAGGGAGAGAGGTACCTATCTATCAAATTCTCTAAGTCCTAAATCCCTCTCACAACTCTTATCTATTGAAGTACGAACCAATCAGATCACTGTAGGGTACAAAAAAGTACTATGGCCGATGTACTTTCTATACGGCCTATGTACGGCAACACCATTGAGTGGACGCGTGTCCACTTTTAACTTGTCCTTATGTTCGCCAAAATTCCTGCAACCAAATGTCATCCTTCCGCGTGGCGCCACGTCATGCCACGTCTATAAACGCCTAAGTGACCATTCCGCGATCTCGGCAGTGATATACGCCATCAGATTTAAATCCAACTTAAATGTCCGTCGTCAAAACAAATGTCCAATTCATTTGTTTTCGTGCGAGATAATGTTCGCACTATATAACATTGGTTTTATGTTCTTCAGTTCATCATCTCGTTAATTGGAATCATGGTTCTAAAAGTGTTTATATAATTATCAAACCTAATGTACCCTAACGGACTTCTACGACAGACTGGTTAGAGCTAACGGCTACGCCGCGCTCTGCCGGTCAGAGGTTCGAGTCTTGCCGGACTCAACCTTTTGTTGAGAGTGACATAGGTCACTCTTTAGCCTTGCCTGCTTAAGCTAGGACAGCCATGGCTCAACTACCCTCTCTATCCCTCAGTGACTACGACAAGTATGGTGGGTAGAGATAGGAGGTGGAGGCAGGCTGTCCGCCTTTTTCTTTTTCTATTTGTACTAAATTTAGACCTAGAAAATATTAATAATTTCAACACATGTTTACCGGGAGCAGGTGTTGTCGCAAAGTGATGGAGGAAAAGACAAGATCCGGAGGTACATGTGTACGGGGAGCAAGTATTGTCGCGAAGTGATGGAGGAAAAGATAGGATCAGGAGGTACATGATTACGGGGAGCAGGTGGTGTCGCGAAGTGATGGAGAAAAAGACAGGATCCGGAGGTAATTCGATAAAACCGTTTGATTAGAAACATATGTTTTTGTATTGTTTTAGGGCTTTTGAGGATTTTTTATTTTAAGCAAGTTTAGGTTCATTAAAGCCCTCGTCGGTTAGGGCTTTCAAAATTTATACAAGACAAAAAAAAATCTTACCAAAAAACAAGCTAAAACCTGACACAAACTGTGATATACACTAGAAAAGTGTTGTGCTTAAAACGATATCTCCCAAAAACATAAATCGTTTGATGGAAGTTTAATTGAATGTTCAAGGGCGATTTTATAACCAATTAGCAAATATCCGAGTTGAACCGTGCTCAGAAGTCGATACGGTTTTAAAAACAGAAACTAATATACTAGATTAATATTAACTCTGAGTGGTGATTTTATCCAATACAGCGTCTTTTGATTTGTTGCATAACCCTTCAAAGGGTTGATATAATGTGGAAAGAGTTTGAAAGAAAAGCCATATTTGATGTGTCAATCCCGTAACACTCCAAGTTGTGAGGGGACAACAAACCAAATTTCCATAGTAAAACTAAATGCATTCTACGGGCATCAGTACAACGCTAATCGTTACTAGTGTAAAAGTTAATTTTGCCACTTAAAACATCTTTTCTCCATGCACACTTGTCGGATTCTCAATCAGAGACCGCCAATAGGAAGGTATCTTGCCTTCCAATAGCAACCATCGGATTGACAATCCGACAAGTGTGGACGAAGAAAAAATATTATAATTGGCAAAAAAAAAACTTTGACACTAATAACAATGAGCGGTGTTGCGGTTTTTTAACCTTTGTATGGACAACTCCACATGTTATTTGGTTAATGACTATTGTGGATGTAGACATTGTTAACATTATTCACAAACGTTGCCAAAACTTGCCATTCTTGGTAAGAATCCATGTGCAAACTTTTACAGTTTCCCAATAAACTTTAAGACAAGCTACATAGTCCGATGTCCAACTCGAAAGGAGAAAGCCCAGTGGACGTTAACAGTGTGGGTTATAGTGATACACATCATTCATTCAAACTTATCCTATTATGTAATCCTTATCATCACCTACGTAGTAACAGGGAATCTCCACAAGTATTTGGAGTGTCTCCTCTCTCTTTCGTTCCGTTCGTTTGTTTGTTTTAGGCAAAACTAAAATGTAGGCGGTTCCCAATTGACCGAGTAATGATTGCCATCATTACATGGTAAACTTAGGATCCCTATTGAAAATGACAGTTGCAAAAGGTGTAGAGGCTTATGCATCATAGGATTTCCTGTCAAAAATAATAACTTGGAAGACTTTGTGGCTTATATACATCGTGAACTCTCCCTCTGTTTTATGAAGGAGAGTGAGAAAGCCTCTCCTCTAGTTTTAAAGAAGGAGAGAACCGGTTCTCCGGCCCTCCCCCCTCCCTCCCTCTCTCCCTCGCTCCCTCCCTCCCTCTCTCTCTCCCTTGCCCTCCCTCCCTCCCTCCCTCCTGTTGGCAATTATAAAGAAAGGAAAAAATATATACACGTCTTCTTTAGATCTCTATTTCACTCGCTTGCTCTCCCTCCCTCTCTTACCCTCCCATCCTCTCACTGAGGGTTTTCATGGTGTAAATCCATATATAGTCATTTTGGGATTTTCATGTTGTGGTGAAGGTATAGTACATAAAATCGCCCTTTGTTGCCTTTTAGTGTTGCTTAGCTTTTGTAGGTTTTGTACGTACATTTGGGTTTTCCATTTGTAGCCTTTAATGGTGGTGAACAATTTTCCATTTCAATCAAGTTTCGCACTTAGATGGTTTAACCATTGCGTATTTGATAAATTATTGTACATCGTTGCATTGTGTAGCACCATATTGGCGGATATTACAATTTGGGCTGATTTTCGCATTACCAGTAATTTGTATCACCGTCAGAGGTCACAATAGTGTACCCGAATCTGTACCCAATCCGTACTAGGCCGGCCACGTTGGTTCCGGGACGGATTCGGGTGCCAAATTTTGGAGGCCGGCCGGATTCAGCCGGGTGATGAAAAAAAAAAAAAATGAGTACGGCCGGGTAAGCAAAAAACTAAAAAAAATGAACGTTTCGTAGATACGTAATACTACTGTACTGTACAGTACAGTATAGTACAGTACTGTACTGTAATGTACTGTACTGTCCATACTATCCAGCATTGTTGTACTTTGTGCCAATTATTTTTGCAATTATACGGGTCGGGCAGTCACGAGATGTACGGGTACGGGTATCGTGCGGTTAACATTTTTTTTTTCGTTATCGCGCGTATCGGGTTACCGGGTAACAAAATAGGAACGTGCAATAACTCGCCCGAATTTTGGATGTTCAGATTTTGAAAAAAAAATATTGTCGGATTCGGGTATTTGAAATTTTGACTTTTGTGACCTCTGCCGTATATCTGTACCAATATCGATTATGTTAAATATATCGGCTATATCGGCTTTATGTAATCCGGTATATCGACTTCATTATTGTCCTGTACATGTGTCTTGTGTACTGTACCACTGTACCGTATAGGGGAATTCGCAACGTTACCCTCTTTTTGACTCCATACGAAATATTTGCACTCTCACCCTAATGTTACCGTACGGTACGGTAGCTTCAAGATTTACGGTGTGAGAAATTTGAAATTCTACATTTCAATTGCAGGCTCCGCACGAAATATTCGCACGTTTTGTCAATTTCCGATGAGTGCAGGAATTTTTAGAATGGACCATAGTTCAAAAGTAGGCGTTTTTATGGTAGGCCTTTGGTCGGCGCCTTTATCGTAAGTTGTGTCATGGGCTTTTCATGTGATCTTCTTAGATCACTACTGTGATCAGCGACCGTCCGATCGTCAAAATCTGACGGTGAAAATAAATATTTTTGGTCCGAATGTTTTAATTGGTCCAATATTTGGTCAGAATGTTTTAATTGGTCCGAATAGGTCCGAATACAATATGGGTCTTAAGGTCATATTGTATGTTTTTCATACAATAGGCATATTGTATGGGCCTACTTTCATCTACTTTTGAACTATGGAATGGACCCTAAAACTTTCCAAACAACGGATCCGTACTGATTTAGTGCGAAACGTTCTGAAATATAAGTATTTAACTGTTGTTCACACACGTATACGTTTCCTTTATCCTTGAGGTTCCTTCAGTATGATTTGAAGGGTTTCTTCTTTCACAACTTCCTTTCGTTTCTGTTGTTGACATTTCCGCAGTAAAATTATTCGGCATTATGGCATCTCTTGCAGAATATTTGAAGCGATATACAAGTGATGATGTTTCAAAAGGTTTGGATAAAAAGAAAAAAAAGAAGAAGAGGAAAGATGGCCAAACAGGAGCAAAAAATGTTGTTAGTGGATTGCAAATAGTTGACGATGATGTCAAATGGCAAAAAGATATTAAAGAAGAAAGTGATGATGAAGGTTTGTTTTTTTTCAACTTTTGCTTTTCCAACGTTTCTAGATATGATTGTGTTTTGTTATATCATCTGTCCTTGAATGCAACAATTCTGTTCTCTCATCTTTAGTAAATTATTTTCGAAACAGGGTAACAACATAATATTGTATGCTATCTTTAGTAATGCCAGTTTAAAAACAACAACATAATATTTTACTGTATATTTAGTAAGTTATTTTTGAAACAAGGTAACAACCTAATATTGTATGATATCTTTAGTAATGCTAGTTTAAAAACAAGGTGACAGCATAATATTGTACTCTGTTTTTAGTAGGCTATTTTTGAAACAAGGTAACAACCTAATATTGTACTCTTATCTTTAGTAAATTATATTCAACACAAGTTAACAACATAGTATTGTACTCTATTTTCAGTAATTATTTTTAAAACAAGGTAACATCATAATATTGTACTATATCTTTAGTAAATTGTTTCCAACACAAGTTAACATCATAATTTCATGACTCTTACGCCAAACCATGTTTCATTTTTTTATGGTTACTTCAACGTTTTTTTATCATTCAACAAATTTCTTTGCATTCGCATATTTTTCTGCTTTGCCTCTCATTTCCGGTTTTGGAGGGCCAAACAATAAGAAAAGAAAAAAGAAAGAAAAAATAAAGGAATAAAAGAATTTGTTCATTACAATTTTTTTCTTGTCCAAGTTTTGCCTCGTTGAGCCTACAGCTTGTCCATGCATAAAAAAAGCCACATTTGTTAGCCCAATTATTGTTACAAAAAAATAGCATTGGGAAGACTTGCTTTTTTCCTCTTCACTTCAACTTTTAGGGCAGAAATCTGATCTACTAGTTTTCTGCTGATGGATTTTCGTACTCTAGGATTTTGACAGATCCATTATTCAATCATAAACAGAAGTCCTGTCAGTTTTTAATGACTGAACTAATCCAAGATAAAAAAAAAAAACTTTAAAAAAAAAAATTCTGGCCGTTTTGATTGAAGGGTAGCTTATCAGAATCTCCCTTTGGTGAACCACGTCACTTTTGCGTGAAGATTTTTTAGGGATCCTTTTTTTTTATCTGTATAACAATAGAAACCATTATAATAAAGTGAGGGATTATGTTGTATATTCTGACAGAAGTTGATGAAATTTCTCTAGTGGATGTCAAACGAATGCAATTTTTTTTTCTTTTGTATAAGTTTTTCCTGATAGTAAGATCTTGAAAGTGAGAGCTTATGTTTTTTTTTTTGACAGCAGTCGATGATAATCCTCAAGTGGAGGAAGATGTTGAGGTAAAGCGAATGCAAAAAATGGAGCAAGCGAAAGCTCATCGACCATACCTTACTTTAGGGCAAGATGGGAGCGGCTGGGTTTCTGTAAGAGAAGGTTTGTCTTGAAAACATTCTCAATTTCCTTTTAAAATGAGTGTGTTTTTGTTTTTTTCCTCTAACGAGTGTGCTATTAAGCATCTATCGTTACTTTAGGGCAAGGTGGGAGTGGCTGGGTGTGGTTGGGTAAAAGAAGGTTTGTCATGATTTTCCTTCTAAAATGAGTGTGTTTCTGTGTTACCATGGTTACTTTAGATCAAGTTGGGAGCAGCTGAGTTTCTGTAAAAGGTGGTTTGTCGTGAAAATCTTTCCTTTTTCCTTCTGTTTTATTTCCCTTCTAAAACGAGTTTGTTTTTTTTTACCATTGTTACTTTAGGGCAAGATGGGAGTGGCTAGGGTTCCGGAAGAGAAGGTTTGTCATAAAAACATTTGGTTTTTCCTTCTAAACTGAGTGGTTTTTTTATTTTCCTTCTAAAATGAGTGTTTTTCTTCTATCTGAAATGAATGTTTGTTTTTTTTATTATTCTTACTTGAGGGCAAGATGGAAGCGGCTGGGTTACTGTAATTGAGGGTTTGTCATGTAAATATTACCTTTTTCCTTAAAATGAGTGTGGTGTTTTTTTCCGTTTAAGGTGAGTTTTTTTTTTTCCTTCTGAAATGTGCGTGTTTTTTATTTCCTTCTAAAGTGAGTGAGTTTTTTTTCCTTCTAAAATGAGTGTTCTGGTAAGCAACCAGTGTTCAACTTTTCTTTCAGAAGATAACTTTTGCTTTCAAAATTGCTCCTTATGTTTTTCCGTTTGCTTTTTTTTTTTTTTTTGCAGACAAAGTGGGCAATACTGACTTATCTCCTCCTCGTCGAGGTGGAGATAGTCCCTCGAATAGGACTCCACCTCGTCGACAACGTCACGACTCTCCCGAAGCTCGTGACTTACATGAAACAAATTCCTATCCTGGTTCTCATGGAGTTGTTAATGGTAGCTCGGAACCTTCTAAAAATTTACAAGATGTCCATAAACCTGGCAATTTATCTCCATTGCCACATGATTCCCCTGATCGTTCTCCTCCTAGAAAACCTCATCGTTTTAATCCTGGTTTATCTCCACCTAGGAGAGTTCGAAATGACAGTCCTGATCTTTCTCCCCCTCAGAAACTTCGTCACGACAGTCCTGATCTTTCGCCTCCCAGAAAAAGTCAAACTCATGGTAATAAGTCGGCGGACTTTTCTCCTCCAAGAAGACAGCGACACGACTCCCCTGAAACATTACCTCAACGGGGAGTTTCTCGCGATTCTCCTGATCTCTCTCCTCCTCGTAGAAACCAGGATCTATCTCCTCCTCAGAGAAACCGGGATCTCTCTCCTCCTCGTAGAAACCATGATCTCTCTCCTCCTCGTAGAAACCATGATCTCTCTCCTCCTCGTAGAAACCAGGATCTCTCTCCTCCTCGAAGAAACCAGTATCTCTCTCCTCCTCGTAGAATCCATGCGAGCGAGAAAAACTCCCTTGACTTATCTCCTCCTAGAAGTAGACCCCAAATCTCTTCAGAATCATATCCTCCTCAGAAACGCAGTAGATTGTCTCCAGAATCACCTGGACAAGGAATCGAGAGGAGACGATGGGAAGATGGAAACCCGAACACCTCTCTGCGCAATAAAATTAAAAATGACCGTGATTTGTCTCCTCCTAGAAAACGCTTTTCCAGTCCTCAAGACTCGAGTAAACTACAAAAAAACATTTCGACAAATGGACAACAAAGGATGACTGATGGAACTATCTCGGGATTGAGATCGGGCAAAGAGGTTACAGCAGAATTAGAGCAAAAGAGACGTGACGACATAATCAGGTATTTCCTAAAAAACCCTAAAAATCCCCAATTCATTCAAGGGTTTCTTATTCTTTTGTGATGTAGGTGTTAGGAATTAGGTTTTGGGATTTTAGGTCTTACCTATCAAGTTACATGCATGATACACACTCCTTTTGGAAATGCTGAGAGAAGTGTTGTGGTCAAGGTCTTCTGAAAAAATTGAAAAGTTCGAGGTGTTGCATATTGTTATATTATGGTTATGTCATTGTGTTACGTTATTGTTGCATTATTGTTTTTGCGGATAATATTGTACTTTTTTTGTACTTTTTCCCGTACAGTTTTGTACGGATTTTTTTCCACTGGCCATAAACACCAGTGATCGACTTATGTGTAATCACCTTACGAGAACTCTCTTTGTTATTCACACTGTCATAAACTAATCATGTCATAATTGTTTTTTTTTGTATGTTTTCCTGTAGATTTCAGCAGCTTGATGCATCAGTGACAGGGAGAGGTGCAGAAACTGTATACCGCGATAAACAAGGTATGGAGGATGAGGGGGAGGGGGAGGGTGAGGGACAAGAGGGGTCAACGGCTTCTGTTTTTTCCCGCAATTTTTGTTCTGTTATTTTAGACGTATGGACGAAAATGGTTAACACACATAATGAAGTTTCAGACAGGTTCTTTATTTATTTTAATGTGATTCTGATGTTGTTTCAGGGAAAAAATCGAATCTGGAGCAAATCATGGAAGAAAGCAAGGCTGCAAAGAAAAAGGTAACTTCTGGTGCTTGTTCTTTAAACTGTATACTGTTTAGTGGATATTGTCCATTGCGATAAGTGCTAAACATTCTTTGGTCAGTTAAAAGTAGTTTTTTTAATGACACAGTTTTGCAATTTTTAATCATGACATCCCGATCGTAAGGTAAACCGTTACCTTCCAATCGCGTACCTTAAATGGTTGAACATAAAACCAATGTTTTTAATCGTTCGGAAAATCTTTAACAGTAATAGTGATGGGCAGTGAAGCTTTAATTCTGTGGGATTTATGGAATGGCATTATTATAGCTGCCGGACCAAAACTATTTGCCGATAGATTGTGATCTGTCGTTTCTCTCTGTAAATTCTTCTTTGAGATTCTTCTTTGTTCCCTTTATGTTCGTTAGTTATGTCTTTTGTTTCATTTTCACGTTTATTTTGGCTTTCACTTGACTGCTGTACTCCAGATAGGTTTCTGTTTCGTTTTCCTAATAAAGGCTCTTTTCATAAAGGTTGCTTTGATACTAGATTGTTTCAATAAAAATTATCTTTTTAAAGAGTATATCATCAATTGTTGGTTGGAAAACAGGAACTTCCTCCTCCAGTTTGGGGAAAAGGGTTAGCGCAACAACGAGCGGCTCAGATTGAAGCTTCTGAAATTGCTGCTGCTGCCGATCGTCCATTTGCTCTACAGAAGTAAGAAATTGCAAACTATTGTTGTAATATTATATTAATGATTGCAAAATATGTCGATAAGAAATAATTGTGAATTGTTGAATATTTTTGCAACTGTTAGTAAGGTAATAATTGCAACCCTTGCATACTTTCGCTACCGTCTATAAGAAATATTTGCAATTTGTTGTTTATTTTCACGACAGTCACTAAGAATAATTACAAATTGCTTGCATGGCAAGGTTTTGTATCGTATATTTTCATGATTATCGACAAGAATAATTGCAAATAAAGATTTTGAATGCATGCGGGAAGGATGATTGCAGTGACGTGGACTTGGATAAGCAGTTACGAGAGAGAATTCGATGGGGAGATCCTATGGCTCATTTGGTAAAGGTGAATTCTTGAACCTTCAGCTCATAAAAAGTCCATCAAAGTCGTCAGGTTTGCACTCGGTCGTGCGGTTTATCACGTTTTCTATTCTTTTTTATTTAGTGTTTACTGTTACGACCGAGTTATAGTTTTTCATTTAAGTTGTCAGGTATACATATTCTATTTTATGTTTTACTGTTATGACCATGGGTCTGTAGCTTAATAGTTTTTATTAGTTGATGACAGTTATCCTTTTCCACTGGTTGCCCAGAGAAGAAATTGATTGCAAATAAATGCAAAAAATAAAATTAAACTTGTTTCCAATTTCCTTCATATATATGAAATTGCAGATGTCTCACTGGAATGTCGAGAGATATAAGATGAAAGTTGAATGTTAGAGGCCAAAAGTTAATCAAACAAAGTAACCCTCGATAACACAAGAGCCTTTTGAAATACTCATAGATCCCACCGAGACGGGCTAAAAAAAGCCGAAGGAAATCTTCAATAACAAACCTAACCGCTCAAATAACTGTAATACCCAACCAACAAGAACACACGGGAAACAAGAGAAGAAGAAAATGTCTCAAAAACGAATGTTTTGCATGGCAGCAACGAGAACCCGAGTTTGTCCTTCCTGACTTGGGAGAAAATGAAGCGATGCGAGAATCTGGGTTTAAAATCCCACAAGAAGTTCCGCCCCATTCATGGTTAAAGCGTCGTATAAATCCGCCTCCAAATCGATTCGATATCCGGCCTGGACGTCACTGGGACGGCGTCGACCGCAGTACTGGTAAGCACTGTAATTAGTGGGGATGGACTGGGATAAGCACCATATATAGCTTGGATAGGCTGAAATAACTGTTAGAAATATATGGTCTGTTGTATGGTCTATACTATAGATTCCATTTGGGAGAAAAAGGGGGCTTGTTTGGACGTCACTGGGACGGTGTTGATCCCAGTACTGCTAAGCACCATATTAGTGTGGATAGACAGAAAACTGTTGAAATATATGGTCCATTATGTGGTCACAAAGAATGTATTCGGTAGAAAAAGGTTGGAGTTAGTCTATATTAGGAGCATTCTCCTGCAGGCTAGAATTCTGTTGTACGTAGAATTTTAGTAAATTCCGGTATCTATAATTTTTTCTATTATTCAGTTCATAGCATGATCGAGAATTTCATCATCTAGCTTTCTTTTTTTTTCTTTTAGCCATCGTAGGATTTCCCGTCCTACTCTAGAATCTAAAGTACGAAATATGATTCAGTCCAGATCTGCCTGTGTTCTACACGATCGGTGACCCTACCTTTCTAGTGAAGAACCAAATGACCCTGAAGGTCACAAAGACTCTTTTGAATCTCGAGAGGTCACTCTCGAGATAGTTTCATTTTGTACGTAAACGCCGTCCTGCTCTTAAAAGATCATCTAATCTAAAGGAATTCCTTGTCTTTTTTGTCTTTATCAACTTGTCTATTTTGACTTCCACCCTACTTTCATTTGCCTTGATGTCTAATCTAATAATAGGTTATGGGCCTAACAACGCTAATACCGTTGCCAAATTGAACGGCACGGATTTCTATGGTTGGAAGTATCAGATAGAGCATCTATTGCATCAAACTTTAGTCAATTGTTAGTGGCGGTGAATATGAACGAAAAGCACCATAATTAGTGTGGGCAGATTTTTTGAGGGGAAAGAGTATGGTCCATTCTAAATCATGTATTTGTGAAAATGGGCTTGTTCGGGCGTTTGTTGTCCACAAATTTTAAGATTTTTAATTATGGTGGTCAGTACAAATTTCTGTATAGGTGCGAGAAGTCGGGCTCGTGAAGTTTTCTTTTGATTATTTTCACTTTACAGAAAAAAGAACAAATATTATTAAAACAAATCATTATTCATTATCATCAGAATAATTATCACTTTAGGATAAGGTGATGTAAAAGATTTTAGTTCCATTCACTTACATATTCATTAACACTCTTTTTTTTGGGCCAGAAAATACGCTCACTCGAATTAGTGTGGTTAACTCTAGTAGGCATTGGCAATGTAGTAAATGTTCTCCTCTAGACTCTGGTTGCAAGTATGTCCGTAGGTATTCTTGTAATGGCAAGAGAAGTTTATTTTTGTTTTTTGCGATAAAATGTTAGTACGACTTCTGACGGTTTTTGACGTTTTTTGATGTTTTTTGACGTTTTTTGGTTTTTTTTTATTGGTGTACATGACAGGATTTGAACAAGCGATGTTTAAACATAAAAACGAATCAAAAGCGAAAGAAACGGAGGCGTATCTTTGGTCCGTTTCTGACATGTAACTAGTTTTTTTACGGAACTTTCTATGTTCTCTGTTTGCATAAGTTTCATCCTCGATGTGTGTTAACTCGTAAGTTTCCTTGTTCCGTTAACAATCTTCTCTGTTTTGATTTTTCTGTTTCTATTTTCTGATTCTTTGTAAATCACTGTATGTTGTTTATCGTTTATGTTATATTGTTTTTGAGGATTGGCATTTTTTCTTAAATATATCTAACATTTTTTATCCTCATTTGGCTCCTTTTTTTTATGTAGTTTGTAGGATAAAAAGGATGTTGATTATGTCCGTATGTTTTTGTTTTTTCTTTTTCTTTTCTTTTTCTTTTTCTTTTCTTTTTCTTTTTCTTTTTCTTTTTGTTGCTTTCTCATTTTTGTTTTTTGTTTTTTTTTTTTTTTATCCGCGTAGGTGTCCTTATGGCGGGGGGCATGCAAGACTTTTTAATCTTTTGAAATCGATTTTTACCTCTTTATCTCTCTCTTTTTTTATCTCTCTCCTTTTCTGTATCTCTCCTTTTCTTTCGTGAAATCGATACATTTTTGTGATACAAAATCGTGCGCATTGCCTACAAATACAAGGTTTTGAATTGCACCTAAGGGAAAAAAAAAATGTAGTCGTTAATGACCTCATGTGCCCCAGGCTTGTGGAGTTATATAGTATTTTATAAAACATCTTCTCAAGCTCAAGAGGAAAAAGTTGGGTTTTTGAAAATCTTGGGCCAAAAAATAAAAGTTTTGTTCCCTTAACGTGTTCACTTTTACGACGTTTTATCTGTTTGTTAGTCACCTGTTTTAATCGATTGATGATTTAAAAAGAGAATGTATAAATACTGTTTTTGAAGTGCCTTCGTTTCACATTCCAGTAATTTGTTAGACTTCCAGTAACTAGCGTCGAGAATCGTTATAATTATCGCTATAAATACAATCTGGGGTCTTTTTGCTTTTTATCAACTTTAATTTAGTTACGAGCGAAGTGGACAACTCTGGATCTCTTATATGCCTTAAAAAAAAGTGCTTAGTATTATCAATGCTATTTTATACACAAAAAGACACTATTAAAATGTGTGATGGTAAACCATTTGAGTCCATGCAAGCAAAAAAGGGCGGCTATGCGAAAACTCGAAAGCTACACCGCTCATCGTTATTAGCGCTAAAAAATTTATGAATGTTAATGCGAAATTAGAATTAATAATACTAAATTAGTGCAAAGAGACGTGGCAGAGTGTAGTTCACATCCTTAAATAATGTTGTTAACATTATTTTGTGATTTTTGGCCAAAAAAAGTCGCGAATGTATTAGTGTATTAGTGTTATTATCAGTAATAACGAGGAGTGGTGTAAATGTGGAGGGTAAGTTGAAAGGAAAAGCAAGAGGAAAGAGACGAACACATTAAAATGTCATGTGAGATAAAGACACTTAAAGTAGCAACAACCACTTAAGGATGTTGTTTTTCCTCAATGCCATTGTGTGAGGGGCCAAGGAAAAAAAAACAAAACTCAGCTATTTACTCAACATTTATAATAAGGATATATATATATATATATATATATATATATATATATATATATATATATATATATATATATATATATATATATATATATATATATATATATATATATATATATATATATATCTGGGCTGACTTTATTATAGAGCGCGATGGTAAACCATCTGAGTCCATAGGAACAAAAGGAAGTAGCATGCAAAAACTGAAAAACTACATGTCGGGGGAAGAAACAAAAAGGATAAGCAAGGTAAAAGAAGGCTCAGATACACGTTGACGATAAAAAGTACCGAAACAGAAGGGCTCTCAGCGTCCCCGCCGCTCGAACGAGCGTCGACCACAAACACGAAGGAACTCGTCCAAAGCTACACCCAAAGGCGTAGATTCGTATTTTACGTACCCAACCAATGACTAAAGAGAACCATTAATACTTCTCTAGTCATCTACCCTAATTTTACAGTCAGCTACTAATAGGATAATTAAACGAGCGATTGTGAACAAAAACTGAAAAAGAAAAAAATTGAATCGTAAACTTGTGCCCTGTTAAAGTGATTATCGGCCGATGCTATAAATATTTTATGTAGTAACACTACAAGAGGGTGGATATGAGCTTTACTATACAAGATTGCAATCAATTTTATATAAATCTAAGGTGCAGTGTTAATATGTGCGGTTACGTGCGAATAGCACAAAACATAAAATGCAACGTAAGAGAAAAGTGCAATGATTATACTGAGACATATGAGCTTACTATACAAAATTGCAATCAATTTTATATAAATCTAAGGTGCATTGTTAATATGTGCGGTTACATGCGAATAGCACAAAACATAAAATGCAATGTAAGATAAAAGTGCAATGGTTATACTGAGACACGCTATCGTGAACTGTATCCTGACTGCCTACCAATGTCACATTAGATAGAACCCAAGACACCATTGTATCATACAAAATCTTGGGTGTATTTGGACAATTGAATCATGTCAAATTACATAAAAATGACGTCGGTATCATATGGTGAGTTATAACTTACAAATAACAAGGTGCAAGATAAATTAAAAGAGCACGTTGGTAAACCATCTAAGTCTGGGGGTACAAAAAGGGTGGCATGACCAACATTGAAAAACAACAATAAAAAACAAAAAGTGTGACAAGAACACACAAAAAATGGAAGCAACAACAAGGAAAATAAAAGCACCCTAACTCAAAATGAAAAGCACGGCAACTCACAAAAACAAAGCTACAAACCCCAACCCCAACCCTAACTCAATTAAATATCTACGAAAAACAACCCCGTAAGTCCCCCCAGCCCGGGGGAGCACGTTGAGGGAGTTCCGGAGCACAACGACGATCCATAACTGCAAGAGTCGATCGGAGGAGAATAGAAGCCTGCACTCGCTGTAGAGCCACAGATAAGCGTGGACGGTAAAAAGAAGTAAGGACCGAAGGAGGAGGGCTCACAGGTCCTCGACGCTCAAAAGCACGTCGAGCACAAGTACGGAGAAACTCGTCCAGTGCAACACCCAAACAACCAAAGATCTCGACCGCCATCGGAATAAAGTCATCCATAAGGTCCCGGTGGGCATAATCACGCTCCTTCGCCTTAGCAGCATCACGAGCTGCCACCCCAAGATGTCGAGCCGCCTGACCAACAACTGTAGCTGAAGTAGGGTTCGCCAGAACAATATCACCGAAAATGCGACGGGCACCATCAAGCAAAACAACATCGATCTCACGCAAGGGAATAATATGAGAAACCTCTCGACGCACAGAAAAGCCCCCTTCTGAAGCGATAGTGGCAACGGTGTCTTGAATAGTGTCGTGCGCCTGGATCAAATCACCCCCATGGGAGCAACGAAGCAAATGGACACCATCGGGCCCTAAGACACGACCACATGCACAAACAAGAGAGCCAAGTAAAGGAGGATGGGGGAGGCCAAGGCGAAACCGAAAGGCGGTGGTGAACTGAGCTGGTCACAATCGGAGAGTGGACAAAATAGGTGTGGGAAAAAGCCAAGACCCAAAACCAGGTCCACCACAGGAGAGAATACGGGCACGAGAAGAATCGGAGGGAAGCGCCTTGAGAAGCTCGGATTTAATGGTGGCGACAACCCGATCGGAAATCGATTCCTATACACGCTCAACAGATTTTGTAACAAGGGTCGAGAAAATCGGCACATCCACAAGGGAATGGGGAGGAAGAGAACGTGACGCGTCCAATAGAGATCGTTTGAAGGCGAACACAGCGTCTGAAACCCGAGGGATAGCAGTAGCTAGAACGGGGGTGTCCCCAGCTAAGAAACGGGAAACAAGAGTAGAGGCAATAAGACACCAACTTCCGAAATAGGCAGCGGGAGCAACACGAGCGGTCGATAATAGACCCAACCCCCCAGTAGAGACAAGGAGGGATGCATGAATGCGGGCCGATGGCCCAGACTCGCGATCAAATGCCCCGCGACCTAACAGAGTGTGGAGGACGTCCATGAGGCGATCGTCAAAAGCCGAGAGAGAGACAAATGTCGAGGTGGGAGGGGAAGTACGAGTGAGGTAAGAAGGGCGGTGGGGAAAACACCTGGTTAACATAGCAAAAGCAACTTGGGGATCGGGAAGGTGAGGAAGGTCGTCCACTTGGGCTAGATCTGTCTGTAAAGCATCATGAAGGAATTGGGTCACGAAAGTATCTGAACCAAGGGGGCAACCAAGCACACGAATGGCATCAGAGGGAGAAGGGGTTTGAAAACCAGGAGGGGTAGTAAACGAAAGTGGAATATCCTGAGGAGACCAAATAACACACGTCGACGGCTGAACTGAAAGGTTGAATTCGGCTAACGTTCCCTGAAAAAAATCATATGCCAACACGACTTGCTCTCTTGGCCCAATAATGTGCATATCATCTGCGACCGAAGGGAAAAGGCAAGAAGGGAAGGCGGCTGCGGAGGCACGAAGGGCCCGTAATGGGCAAGGGCGAACAATGGTCCGCCGAGAGGGTCACCTTGGCGAGTGCCAGTAGCAGAGGAGAAAGGAATAAGATCACCATCGGCCGAGAAGGAAAGGTTGCTTGTCAAATAATAGAAAGCCCTCACAAAGGGGAATAATTGGACAATCGGAGATGGAGCCGCCATAAGCTCTGAAAAAATCACGTTCCGATCCACCGTATTAAATGCATTAGAAACGTCGACTTGAAGGACCAACCAATCCGGATGTACATCCAACAAAGCCCGAATCCCGTGGACCACGGCCTCACAACCCCCTCTCGTGGCCACTCCAAACTGATGAGGAGAGAAATAATCATGGAAAGCTGGTTGGAGCTGGAGACATATCGCACGAGCCACCAATCTATATAAAACCTCTCCCACGGCGATAGGGCGGATCCCACCATTAGGTTTGGCGACTGCCACAAGGCGGGACGCCGTGAGAAGATCACAAATCCGAGGGGGAACATCCCCACTAGCAATAAGGGAACATACTTGAAAAAACACATCGAACCCCCGGGCACCCGATTCAGGGGGCAAAACATCGCGAAACAACTCATATATTGTGCCCGAGGGGCCCCCCGTTGAAAGGTGAGGAGAAGAGCTAAGAGCCTTAATGAAAACCTCCCGATCCAAAGTAAAACTCTCACAAGGCTCAAAGGTGTGGATGGAAGGGGGTAAAGGGGAAGGGGCAGGGGGGTGGAGAGCTCGAAGGACCTCAATAGTAGAAGAAGATCCGGGGGCAGGGGTGAATGGCTGTAGGGCCCGAACCGCTCGAGAAAGCTCACCAACTCGGCCTAAGTGAATTGCTCGACGATAAGAGGCCGGGACATCTGATGGCCTAGGTGGCCGACGTGGTATGAAAGAGGTGCTCGATGTGTCATTTTGCACTGTAATTCAGCGAGCTTAGTGTGATCCCATTGTGTCTTCAAAAATTAACCTTATTTAGTTTTTTAAACATACATTGGAAATGATACCATATCTTCATGCAAGTTTCTTTCTCTTGTGATGTAACCTTTTTAGTCTAAGAAAGCATCAATCATATTGCCAAACATGGGAAATGAAAAGGAGTTTTTGCCTTTACAAAACATTCATACGTTTAACCCCTACCAAAAAAAAACAAAAAGAGTCCATATGTTCCTTGAATCCAAACATTCAACAGATGCGGTGTCTCCGGCTTTATCCTCGAGACGCGGGCAAACCTTTGGTAGTCCACCATATGTGCATTTATAAAGTACACCATGTATCGTTACTAGTGTAAAGGTTTTTTTCTCCACTTAAAACATATTTTCTCTGTACACACTCAGTAGATTGTTCATCCCTTGGTTGTGATTAAGGGGCAAGATTCTCAGCTTCCCAATGGTCTCCAATTGAAAATTAGACAAGTGTGCACGGAGAAGAAGTGACTACGTAGCGAAAAGAAAACCCTAATACATAAGTAGCGATACACGGTATAAAGATTTTTGGTCTAACGAAAAAACCAATTGCCTTTGACTCTCGATACAAACTTTATACCAACATCCATAAGATAAGAGAGACTGGGAAAAGAAAACAACAAAAAATAAAACAAAAACAGTCAAGTTTGAACAACACAAAAGGAACATTGAAAAATGGAAATGCTTGTATGCTCTCACACTTCGGGAATACAAATGGGTCATAAAAACGTGCAAGGTTTGGAAATCCTAAAAAACCCTAGAAAATCAATTCAGCAAGCTTTGAGGGAGGGAAGGACGGAAAATGCTACAATAGCCTCAAATTTATTAATTCCAAATTATCGGACGAACAAAATCCCCGTGAGAGATCTTGCTCCCACTAGTGACTAAAAACCTCAAAACTGAACCAAAAAAAATGAAAAGACTTGTCGAAACAACATACTCAAAGTTTTATCGACACCGTGAATTTCAATTTCCGGAGAGAAATTCGGCTAAATTGACAACCTTTAATATCATGTAACAACATACCCGTAAGATTTCACTCCGATATGAGGGAAAGACTACTAAGAAACGATCATTACTTACTATCCTTGACATAAAAAGTTTCCCACAGTTTCCATACAAAAAAAACTTAGTCTACCCATTTTGAACCGGAATTCTTCAAAAACGACGAACGCTCGAGCTTCCCGACTCTCCAAAAGAAAAAATTAATCATTTTTTGAAAAAAAAAAACACTTTTTTAACACATGCTGAAAAATCAGTTTCGAAATCAAGTCACAGGATACTCGACTTCGTCACCAGGTCGATATCCGTACGATTTAGAATCAGTACCATACGGTTTAGACTCAAATCCACCATATATTTAGAATCGGTACCACGGTCACATTAAACCTCCGTACAGTATGGTATTTAGAATCAGAATCTTACGATCTCCGACCAGTACCAAACAATTTAAAATCAGTACCACGATAGGAAAACAAAACCGTACCATATAACACCAAAAACATATGATGAAGAACCTCGGTACCATACGGTTTAAAATTCAAGAACATAATCTCACTTGGAAATAAATTTTGCGACGTCTTCGAGCCAGTGGACATATTCTCTCTGTTCTTTTGCCGCTAGGGCCGCCCTCATATATCGCGCCAGATCAGCGTTAAAACCTCGCTGGTAAAGAAATTTGTCAAAAAGACTCTGAAGACGATCGTCCAAAGTCCTGAAACCCAAACCCGACACCAAAAGACAAAAATATGGGCGTCTCTTTTGCAATAGCAGGCAACTTATGCTGGTTTAACACACACTCCTTCTCCCTCTCCTTCAAATGTCAAGGTCTTGAACCCCAAACCCGACACGAAAAAACAAAAAGATGGGCGTCTCTTTTGCATCAGCAGGCAACTTATCCTGATTAAACACATT
>JBBHKE010003545.1:0-22500 GCA_037447655.1 Zygnema cylindricum | reverse complement strand
ATTACAAATACTTAGTGATATGAAAGGCCATAAAAAAATGTTATTAGCTTTTTATTGAAATATTGTTTTATAGTACACCTTGTATCGCTATTAGGGTTAATAATTTTTTCGCCACTTAAAACATCTTTTCTCCGTACACACTTGTCCGATTTTCAATTTGAGACCACCAATCGGAAGCCGATAATCTAGGCTTTTAGTCGCAACCGTCAGCTCCACAATCCGACAAGTGTGTACGGAGAAAAAATGTTTTTAGTGGCGAAAAAAACATTAACACTAATAGCGATTCACGGTGTACTACAATGCGAATCGTTATTAGTGTCGAAGTTTAAATAGTGTTGAAGAAAATTTACTGTAATTGATGCTAATTAAGAATTTGATTTTTTTTTTTTTAAAGGTGTATTCTAATTTCGGCATTATGCTAATTTGGGAACAGCAAAAATGAAATACTTGTCGTACGATTATATACATTAATATATGTATCCGTACACAATTTTTTGAAATCGTACGCCGTCTTGAAATTTTAATATCCGTACATGTCCAGACTAGTTTACGTGTCACACTAATCCCGTTTTTGAGCGCACGTTCCTATGCGTGCTCGTATTATTTAATTCATTTTTTGTAAAATTTTCACTTGAAAAGGTACATTTTTGTACGGTCTGACATCGACCGTACGCCACACTATATATTTTACTGTACTTTCGGTCTTTACGCTATTTTGTAGGGTACCTTAATTAACGTCAAGGAAAAATTAAAATCATGTATCCTATTTGAAAATAAAATCAAAATTTTAAGAACCCAAATTAGTGACTTTGACACTAATAACGATGCGCGGTGTATATAGTATTTGCGGTATATACCATAGTTCAAAAGTAGGCGTTTTTTGGTAGGCCTTTTGTAGGCCGCCTTTAGCGTAAGTTGTGTTAAGGGCTTTCCATGTGATCTTCTGAGATCGCTACTTTCATCAGCGACCGTCCGATCGTCTGAATCTGACGATAGTCCTATCGTAAGTTGTGTTATGGGCTTTTCATGTGATATTCTTAGATCGTTACTTTCATCAACGACCGTCAGATCGTCCAAATCTAACGGTTTAAATAAAAAGTCGCTCAAAATTCACAGAAAAAAAAAATTGTCCGCTTTTTTTTTCAAATTTAGACATGACGTTTAATTCTCTATCGAACCATGTGCAACTCAACCCTGTTACAATTTTATTTCAGTTTGCGGCCCATACAATATGGGTCTTAAGGTAGTATTGTAAGTATACAAAGAGCTTACGGAGGCGTGCATGTCTCCAATGTGAAACCTTCAACTTGCAAACGGTGCTAGGTTTACGAGAAGTGTGCACTTTGGCCAGGAATTATCCTATCCCTTTTAACCAAGAATTATCCATTCCCATAAAAGTATTGCATCTTTAGTTGTTGGAATATATGGATACGGATGAAACACTAGGTAATATGTTTATTTTCTTAAAAAGATCCATCTTTTGTGTGGCCTTGCCGGATATACGTTAACTGGTTAAGTTATTAAATTCGTAACAAAAATTATCATTTGAGTAGCTCAGCGTGATAAGGTCTTAGTCACTAGCAAATGTCACATGGGACACTGTCGCCTAATAATCTTCTTGTGGTAATCCATTTTTTTTTCGTGACGTTGCATGTGGTACAATATTATCGTATTTTGTGTGATTATTCATATGAACACGTCGAGTATCTTAACAAACCATCAGTCAACATATGCTCTTGTTGTTTGTTATGGCCATTAGAAGGCTCATTTTGGCATAGCGTTTAGGATCTTGGGAAACAAATGAAGAGAATCCGTGTATTTAGTCCTCATGTGTCTCCTCTTCCCCTTTTAGTTCTCTATAGTTGTCCCCTTTTACCACCTTCCCTTCCATCCTATCGATCGCCACCACGATAATTTTTCGCCTCAAGATTTAATTGTTTTTTTACAGTGTTTGGGGTAAGTAAAAACCGTGCATCGTTTGATCGTCGTTGAGGTTTGACACGTTTTGTTGGTCGTTCACTTATGTTATTTTTCACATATTTACATATCGCGCTAAAACCATTTGAATGAATACCATCTCATCGACTTAAACTTGTTGACCTATAAACTCCACAATGTCCACGAATGGCCAATAACTCATAAACCGAGCCAAATAAGTAAAACTCCTAAACCAAGCCAAATAAGTGAAATTGTCGTTTGTTTGTTGAAGTTCGTGTAAGTTTCGTAATAAGTGCGTTTGATAGGCTTAAGGAGAAACTCGCTCAATGTACGTAAAGTCTCCTCCAAAGGTGTTTTCTTAATCTTCTTTAACTCCACACAACCAACTTTGCAACAAATGCCTATGCAATGTACCATGAAAATGCTTCCTCTCAAAGATATTAAACTACTTACATTAACCAATGTTTATTGTCCAATCTCGATCTCGTGAAACCACGCATCTATGTTTGCTTGTGGTTTGTGTGGTTTACAAGGATTTAGTAAGGCGAAGAGTTTGACTGAAATGGAATATTGTTCACTACTGTTAAAGGCTACAATTGGAAAACCCCAAAGTACGAACAAAAACTACAAGACATTGTAAGCAAGAAATACAAAATACAAATTTTAGAACAAAAAAATAATAGCACTAAAAAACCACGCTATATACTAACTCCAAAGGACAAAATGGGACGTCAACACAAAACCTAAAACGTAAAGGTTGGAACTACTCTAGTGGAAACAATATGAAAAAATTGGTTATAGACATGGTTGCTCAGTTCTTACATATATAAACCTTTTTACGATTTTTATGTAGTATTCGTCGATTTTATAATTTCCGTAAATTTCGTATGTTTTTTGCTGTGCATATAAATGTACGGAAAAAGTCCCCTTAAACCTTACAAAATCCTTAAGATATCTTGAAAAGTACGAAGAATACACATAAATATACGGAAGTGTGCCATAAAAAGTAGTGTTATGTATCGGTGGCCATTTGTCGATAACCGATACGCTCCTTTTTTTGTCCTACGGATAATCCATATATTATAACAATATGTTGGTACCGGTGTTATCGCGATGAAAAACCAATAATATCGGTTTTTAATAACGATAACAATGATTCGATAACTATCAGTGATAAGTTGTACGATTCAGGGTGTACAATTGTAAAATTTATTTCCAAGTACGTAACAGATTGTCATGCGTGGCATGCCATGATATATACAGTGAAAAATAAAGTAAAATGTATTATAAATTACTATTATATAACGTTATATAATTAGTTTCCATTTATAACCGATAAGGAATTTGTTAGTCTTGAAGCGATATATAAGGACCCCTCACCGCTCGATAACCGATAACTATCGGTATCGTTTTTATCGTGATAAGTTTTGACGCTATACACAACACTACTAAAAACCTAAAAAGCACGGAAAATGTAAGATAACTGTATTGAAATGTACGAAAATGTACTCTAAAAACCTTTAAATCCCCATAAATAACCCTTAAAAATACATGAATATACGGACACGGTACGTAAATGTATGTAAAATGTAATGCAATTATACTAAAATATACGGGATTGAACTTTAACAATCCTAAAATCCCCTTAAATAACCCTAAAAGCACGAAAATATACGGACACTCAACATAAATGTATGAAAAATGTACGGGTATAAAGTTGGGCATGCATTTTATTAACAATTCATTATTGTTCGATGCGCATTGTATGTGCTATTCGTGAGTGATACGTGCGTAATACACGAATTTAACAACCATGGTTGCAGTTTTCGATTATTGTAAGATTCACACTAGAAATTGATGATGAATGAGATGAGGAAACGAATAATCCCGTAACATTCGTTCCGCAAAAAATGCAAAAACATAGGCGCCAAATAGGTCGACCGCTTGGCTGTCAACCTTTTTGGAGCGTATCAACGTACAAAACATACGGTCAACGTCAAAAGTTGACAATTATGGTAAATCAATCCTCTTTTCCAAAAAACCTTTTCGGGGTGCAAAATTTCGACTTTGAAAAAACTGGAAGTGGTATCCCGAACGAATGATCCGTATTGTAACAATTTTTTTTAATATGTTAACCCATTATCAACTAGCCAATCAAAATCACCTAGAATAGAACGTAAAAAAATGTAAACTTAAAACTTATTTAGAAATTTGACGAAACGTCCTCCCCCCCGGGTGAAAAACGATGGTTTGGTGCAGACAGATTTGAGTCATCGGCGCTTAACCCTGCTGCAACATGAATCACATCGCGACGTTTTTGTTGACGTGAGATGATGTCAAGGGCGATTAACGTCCAAACAAAAAAAATGACATTAATTTCCTCATCTCATTCATCATCCATTTATAGTGTGAATCGTGCATATTTGAAATGCTGAAAAGCATCATTCATTTTAAGATTTCCCTTAATCGTTACGGGAAAAGTACAGCCCCCCCTCTAGTTAGAAAGTGCAATGAGTATAATGAGCAACACATGAATAAATACAACACCGAAGTCGCTAATTACCAACGGTCTGCGAGTGCGTCCCTAGATTCTGATTTCAAATTCAAACTACGATATTGAATCCCAAAAAAATTACGGCGCGTACATGTGAAACGCAACTAACAGAAAAGAGACCACTGTATTTAATTTTACTGTACAAGTAAGGTTTAGTGGTTGTTTTGTTCGTGGTGTGAAAGGTGTGAAATCCTCTTTCACACCGCGAAATGCCCGTGCCTTTCACACTTTGCAAAATACCGCCTGGGTACCTCGGATTTTTAGGGTCATATGGTTATTGGTTGTGTTTTTTTTGTTGTATAAAAAAAACACGAATGAGAAAATAACCCTAAACATATTTATACTTGCGACGCGCCGCGCGGCGCGAGGCGTCGTAAAGCGAAATTGGAGTGAAAGGAGTGAAAGGCGACGTGGACCCTTTCACACGCGACCTTCACACCTAAAAACGCTCGATTAAGTATTGTATCTTGCAGCTTTTTGGCCCCGCAAGGGGTGTCGAAAGCGTCTACGTCGCCTGTATTCTTTGCGCGACCGTATGTTTATGGCTTATAAGCATAGTTCAAAAGTAGGTTACCTTACGCCCATAGAATATGCCCATTGTATGCAAAACATACAATATGACCTTAAGACCCGTATTGTATTGGCCGCAGAATGAAATAAAATATTAACAGGGTTGAGTTGCACATCGTTCGATAGAGAATTAAACGTCATGTCTAAATTAAAAAAAAAATCGGACAAAAAAATATTTTTTTGTGAGTTTTGAGCGACTTTTATTTAAACCGTCAGATTTGGAAGATTTTACTGTCATTGATGAAAGTAACTATCTAAGATGATCACATGAAAAGCCCATAACACAACTTACGATAGGACTATCGTCAGATTCGGACGATCGTACAGTCGCTGATGAAATTAGCGATCTCAGAAGATCACATGGAAAGTCTGTAACACAACTTAAGCTAAAGGCGGCCTACTAAAGGCCTACCAAAAAACGCCTACTTTTGAACTATGCTTATAAGGGTGAAGTTCCATTTGGACATTCTGTATTTGTACGGCCAACGTTACAAAATGCTACAATTTGAACGAAGTTCCATTGTGCAAAGTCTGTAATCCACGTGTTAGCAGAAACGCGGTGCCACGTCACTACAGATGTAATATTGAAAATCGTCAATGATTTTCACACCGACGAAAAATCTTCATTTGCGTACCATGTATGTGCGTACTAGGTCATCGTTTAACACAACTTTTGTCCTCTTTGCAGACGCCTTGTCAGATACCACCTCATTATTTTAGGGTTCATGTTTTTACGCGTGACGAATTGTTTTTACACGTGAAGAATGAGTGTTGCCAAAAATAGTGTGACAACTGGGAGGTAACAAAAATAGCGTGACAAAAGTGTGTTACGATGTTTCGTTTGTATTTTCTGTTGGATTTATGAATGCGTATATCGTGTGCGAATATTTTTTATTTTTGTTGGTTACCATCTTGACACGTATGCTCATTATCCAACGTGTCGCGTCTCACATCACTTATTACAAAAACTTTCGAAGCGAATGCTTTGCGAAAAAATATCCAACGGTCATTGTTAACTCCAGACTTTTGGAGAATATTGGCAAGATTCTCTGTAATGTTGTTTTCCTGATAAAAACAAACTAATAGCTACGGTGTAGTACGGAGAGGTCCGAATTTGTGTAAACAACCTCACTTTTCGTCTAATGGAACTTCACCCTTACTTTATTTTATGTGTTTTTGTTTTTTAATTTTATTTTAATTAAAAAACAACCCTAAATACAAAACCCTATTCACATACCCGATCACAATAGGGTCACGTACGAGGTTGCCGAAGGTCCCACACTTGTACGGAGGCTTGTTTGACACTGTTACTCAGTACAGTACACCGCCAATCGTAATTAGAGTAATGAAAAAATTAGAGTAAAAAAACAAAAAAAAACAATTAGAGTAATTGACGCTAATTTATGTGATAGAGCTTTTTCAACTATGAAGTTTACTCTAATTTATTTAGTTATTCTATATTGGGTTTTGTCGGCGATAACTATGTGCGCGATAATTATGAACACTAAATGACGTAGACGTACAAAATGTGTCAGTCCGGTGTAGTATTGACGTCATTATGACGCTAATAATATTTGTTGCATTGAATGTCAGTTATTGTTCACACTGACGACGATGCTGTCGACGGACGAGAGTTATGCGAACGGCTTTTTTTCAATGTGATTCCTTTTTTTGTTTAGTGCGATTTCACGTGCGAGCGCGATTCTATTAAATCATTATTTGTACCTTTTTACTTATAAAAATACAATTTTGCACGGTCAGACGTCGTCCGTACTCCACACTATTTAAATATAACCTATATTAGATTTTTTTACGCTAATTAAGCGTCACCTAAATTAGAATAATGAAAAAAATAGATTCGATTACTCTATTTGATGTGATAGAGTCGAAATTTCGAGCGACCGAATTAGAGTAATTTACTCTAATTATGATTGGCGGTGTACTGTACACCGTGAATCGTTATTAGCCTTATGTACTCTATATCGGCACCCCAAAATTTTGACATTGATACCTTCAATAGAATAAGTTACACTATTTAAGGACATGGACCATAATCTGCCACGTCTCCTGGCACTAAATTAGAATGAATGAGGCTATTTTTTTCTTTACACTAATAATTTCTATACGCTAATAACGATTCAAGGTGTACTTTACTGTAGTTGCTGCAATTTTTTGCAATAAAGTTTGCATATCCCCATTTGAAGTGTTGATGTTTGACTATGGTTTGGAATTTTAGATCCGTACGAACACACATTTTCCGAAGCTGGCTGCTTTATTGGTCAACCTTATCCTCCCTTTACGTTGTTTAGTACGGACGACAGCTACAGCTTCAATCGTTATTAGAATCGATCACTTTAATTCGATTTTTTCTGACTCGAAACCATAGTGTTAATAAATCTATATAATGTTGTGGCTCAAAACAGACCACGTTTCAAGGCGTAATTTAGTGTCGTCAATTCTAAAACAGTGTTAACGTTAATAATCACAGACTATAATAGCGATGGGTGGTTATACCGTACAGTATAGTACAATACAGTACAGGTTTGTACTGTACCTTTACTGCAGTCTGTGATATTTCTGATTCTGTTACTAGGAATAGTGTTGTCCCCGATTTTCTCGAGTGTCAATGTACCATAAATTTAAAAATTCTCACCAGTTACGCATAGGACACTATATCTTCTTGCTGTACCTTTCTGCACCTTTAGATGTACGGACAGAATGCCTCTTTAATTCTATCTTCTTGTTGTACTTTTTTTGCACCTTTAGCTGTACGGTCAGGATGCCTCTTCAATTCTATCTTCTTGTTGTACTTTTTTTGCACCTTTAGCTGTACGGTCAGGATGCCTCTTTCATTAATTTTCTGCTGTGGAAGAGAGGAAGAAAATCACTAAATCAGGATCTTCTTCTCTATTTTTTTCTTTGGAAACTGCAAGATCTAGTATTTCTGCCCCTTGAAATACATTGGAATGAAGTGATTTTGAAGAAGAATAATATTTGATCATGTTTTGGAATGTAGTAGTAAACAATACCTCTTTTTTCCACTGTTTTAAGGAAGAAATGTACTAGAAAGGTTACAATCTTAAATCTTACACTTGCTGGTAAACTTATTATGTGTTCACTTAAACTGCTGTAATTAGGATTATCAGCAAACAATTCCTCGTGCATGTAAAGTCATTTTTCAGAAAATGTAAGCAGGATTTTGTAATGTAACCAAAACTCCTCTCTTCTCCTCACTCCTCTCCTTTCTTCTCTTTCTTCTCTTTATTCTCCTCCTCTCTCCTTTCGTTATTTTCCACAGCTTCTACATTAGACATTTTTCCATCTTCTTCTTCCATTATTCCATTATTGTGGAATGGAAAGATCAAGCTGGCTTCTAGTCTGATGTTCACTGTATCTATCAATGTGCAACAATACTTTCAAACAAGTACAGTACTTTCGAACCGTACAGTTCCATGCTTGCAAATCCGTGCCTTCCAAGACATAGATAATCCATACTAAAAAGCGTCATTTCCATTCCTTCACTTATGTAAATACGCCGAGATAACGTGAAAAGCATTTTCCTGGACATTAGGGTTTTATAGGTTTTTTCAGGGCCTAGTGTGTGAATTCAATGGGACGAGGAATTTGGCCTCCAGCGGTTCCCGCAGAGTCAACTGCTTCTTCACCAAACCCTAGTCCATCTCCTTCTCATCAATCCTATAATAATAATAATAATAGTAATAGGAGGGAAACGACTTTTTCTGGAGGATCATCTCGGTCAGTCCAGCCAGAGTCTTCTGAATTCCGTACAAGTAATCATGGCAGCTATGGCTCTCTCGGAGAAAATAGGACAGGGAGGAGTACAGAAGGAAGTAGAGACAGGAACCGGATGGTATCAACGACAGAAGTTCAAGGAGCTCGGAGGTAAGTCTCAAGTTTTAGGGTTTTTTTATTTGATGCACATTTTTTACCTTTTTCATTCCAGAATCTAGATGCACGTTTTCTACCTTTTTCTTTGTAAAAGCTATAATTTGATGCCCATGTTTTACCTTTCTTACTGTAACGATTATTATAGGATACACATTTTTTTTTACCTTTGATGCACATTTTTTTTTCTTTGAAGTTGCAGGAATGAAAGTGCTTCTCGCTCGACAGTCGAAGAACGCCAGCGAATGAATCCTCGGAGCTTGGGGTCATCGGCACAACCAAATTCTCGCCATGTTAACTCCTCCATTTTGTCCTTTGTGCCTCCAGTGAGTGTGACTGACAGTTTTTTGTGAGTGTCACTAACTTTGTTGGAGCAAACATTTTCGTTCATCGGATTTAACAAGGTGGTGGCTTCTTCCATCACATTGACAAGGTTATTAGTTCATTTTTGTCTTCTGACATTGTCTTGCAGGTTAATAAAATAGTTTTAAAGTTTAAACACTAAAATTACGTAGTGTTACTGTACAAAATACATGGTTATCCTGTACTATACATGTACTTTACGGTTGGATACGCATATATTACGGGGTTTCCATATTTAGTATTTCCATAGCTTTTAAAGAACGGAATGGCAGAGTAGGTTCATCAGAGATGTATCCTGTGCCCATAGCTTATCCACGTTAAAACTATGGTGTCCAAAGAACAAAATGTCAGAGTAATGTTTACTAGATAAAGTAAAATCCTTGTGAATGTAAAAACCATCACAGGAGCTGTACGGTTTAGTCATGCTGAGATGGTTTCCACCCTCGTTCGAGAGTAAATCATACAATTTTTACAGTTTTTTTAGTAATCGTGCTTACGGTTACTCATAAAATTGTACGATTCACCGTCAACACGAAGGTACCCTCCTCTCGTGTAATTACCCTATGAGAGGCGCTGATTGTCATCCTAAAGTGCCATCAGGTGACAGGAAACTCTAATGAGAGTAAGCCGGAAAATGGCATATCAGTACTTCGAGGGCAGCAAGAAGGTGAATCAGCTGGGAATGGGAGACAAGGGGCTTCAATTCAAAATAGGAGAATGCTTCGTGAGATTTTGCCCGGGGGGACATGGTGGCGAGATGCTTACCAGGTGGATTGGAGGCCGAAGAGATTCATTGCCAAGTTTCGTCAGCAAACAGAATTTTTTCGATTCGCTGCAAATTGTGAGGTCGGTCGATTTCTCGGCCGTCCTTTGTTTTTCTTGTTTTGGTTGTTTTTGCTGTTTTTGTCGTTTTTTCATTTCTGTCGCTTTTGTTGTTTTGTCGTTTTTGTTAATTTTATCACTTCTTTTGTTTTGTCTTTTCTGTCGGTCTTGTTGTTTTTGCCAAAAGGTGTTGACTAGCACTTGATGTTTTAGGGTTCTTTGCTTCTTCACCGTCATTAGGTCCGTACGCTGCACAGCTTTTGGTTCCTTTTCCATCCTTATAAATGGCTATATTATTGGTTAACATGGTGGATTGGAAGAAGAGGCGGGGGAAGGGGGAGGGCGTGAGGGGAGGATGATAGGTTTTGGTGAAATGATTTTGTTATCCTGCTGAAATACAGCCACCTGATATCAGTGAATAATAAGAGTTTTGGCCCTTTTCAATGGAAAAGCACCTTGCTCAGTACCTTTTTACGCCTGATTTGCCAGGAAGGACTATGTGAAAAGCTTTTTTGTGATTTTCTTTTGTTCTTACGTTTTACAGTTTTCGCGAACCGTGAAGGATGTGAAGAGTGACCGAATTCAACAGGTCCCCTCCTTAAGCGTCTGCGGTTTTGAGGTGTGTAAGAAAAAAAGATATCGCTTTAAACCTTTTTTTCATTTGAATTTAAAAAACAATGTGGAAAACTCTAGTTACATTAGTACCCATTTGGATTTCTCCAGCAAAGAAAAAGCAGATTCCGGTTTAGAAAGCGGGTTTAAGATTGGCAATGTAGTTTGAATTTTGCAATAAAAGGGTAGAAACACACACACACACACACACACACATTAACATATATACATATATACAAATATACATATATACATGTATCCATGTATACATATATACATATATGCATATACACATGTATACATATACATATATACATGTATACATATACATATATACATGTATATATAGACATATATATACATGTATATACATGTATGCATTTATACCATAGTTCAAAAGTAGGCGCTTTTATGGTAGGCCTTTTGTAGGCGCCTTTATCGTAAGTTGTGTTATGGGCTTTTCATGTGATCTTCTTAGATCGCTACTTTTATCAGCGACCGTCCGATCTTTCGAATCTGACGGTGTTAATAAAAGTTTTTGGTCTGAATGTTTTAATTGGTTCAATTTTTGGTCCGAATGTTTTAATTGGTCCGAATATGTCCGAATACAATATGGGTCTTAAGGTCATATTGTATGTTTTGCATACAATAGACATATTGTATGGGCCTACTTTCACCTACTTTTGACCTATGATTTATACATATATACATGTATACATATATACATGTACACATATACACATATACACATGTACACATATATACATGTATGCATATATACATGTATATACATATATACATATACACATATACACATATACGCATATACACATATATACATTTACACCATGTATACATGTATACATGTATACATGTATGCATATATACAAGTATATACATATATACATATACACATATACACATATACATATATACACATATATACATTTACACCATGTATACATGTATACATGTATACATGTATACATATATACATATAGACATATAGACATATATACACATATACACATATACATATATACATGTATACATGTATACATATACATATATACATGTATACGTATATACCATATATATATACATATATATAGATGTATATGCATGTATGCATATGCACATATATACATGTATACATATATACATATATACATATACACATATATACATCTATGCATATATGCATATATACATGTATGCATATATACATGTATACATATACACATATACATATATACATATACATACATATATGCATATATGTATACATATATATATACATATATATATAATATATATATGTATATATATATGTATATATATATTTATATATACTATATGTATTTATATACACACATATGGTTTTCAATATTTAGTGTTGCGTATAGTAGCTTCTAAAGGCAAGCTATGTTTCGTCCTTAATCCGCACCGAATGGCGTTGAAACTTGTCTTATATTTTTAGCGAAGGGTGTATAGAAGCGTAGCGCATCGGGATATTCCTGCGTCTCTTTCTCTCTCTTTCTCTCCTCTTTTTCTCTCTCTCTCTCTCTCCCTCTCTTGGAGGTCTAAGATATGGAACACGTCCTGTAATATACGTGTATTAACCGTCCAAAGCGGGTATAATAGGGGGTGACAATGCTTATTGTTTCCATACTTTTTTGATTATTATGGATGGCAAATATTCACTTATTCATATTATATTATATTTGTATTTAACCGTCGATTACGTGTATAATACGGTGTGTATTTTCACACTTTTTTGCACATTAATAATTTGATTGAAAACATTGACTTGTTTATGTTATGTTATGCACGTATTGACCAATAAATTATGTGTATAGTACAGGGTCAATATGCAGCTTCATACCTTTTCGCGCATTAAAACCATGATCAGCAAACATTGACTTATTTACGCCCTCTTTCTCTCTCTCCCTCTCTCTCCTACCTCTCGCTCTCCCTCTCTCTCTCCCTCTTCCTCTCCTTCTCTCTCTCCTCTTCCTCCCCCTCTCCTCTCCCTCTCCCTCTCCCTCTCCCTCTCCTTCTCCCTCTCCCTTTCCCTCGCGGGAAAAATATTTTAGGTTGGTAGTGCAAATTTTAAGTTTGTACTGAAACCGACTCATGCACAACACGAATGGAAGTTTCTTTATGAACCATTCCGTCAGGATATTCGCTTCCTATCAGGAAAAGTCCCTCTAAGCAGCTTCCTCACTTTCCAGGCAAGAAGAAGCTTTCCTTCTTCCCCTGGTCTATTGCATCCTTTTCTTTCTTTTCTTCGTTTTTTTTTTTTTGGCTTTTGGTTTGCCTTTTTCTTTTTTTTGACTTCCTCTTTTTCCTTTTTTTTTCTTTTTCGTTTTGTTTTTCATTTTCGTCGCTGTTTTCCATTTTTTCATTTTCTTTCCTTTCGTTTTGTCCTTGTCTTTTTCTGAATTAAGATATCAGATTGCCGATGATGAATTTTTTCTTTCTTTCTGAAACGAGTTGGAATTATGTCTCATGTGATATGATATTACGACCTTTTCCTATTTTCTTAAACGAGGTGGAAATCGGGTGGAGTACGGAGCTGGTTTTACAGGTTGGGATTGGTCATGATTTTTCAAATCAGTCAACTAAATTGAGATGGAAAATTGATTCAGCTTGGGGAGGTCCATCAGCCCCGACTTCGTTGGCAGTTAGAAAGAAAACTACACTTCCTATTTGTCCAGGTTTAGACGTTCGAACAGGATGGAGTGCAGAATATAGTTTACCTCATCTCCACGGGTATGACTCCCCCCCTCCCTCCCTCCCTCCCTCCCTCCCTCTCCCTCAGCCTAGTACGTTGATTTCTCAATCCTGTATCAGTATTTATGTTTTCTTTTTGTGGTTAGGTTGTTGTGTCAGGTGTGCTCTAGATTGGTCTGTTTTTTTTAGTTGTTTGTTTTTTCAGTTTTTACTTTTTGAGATTTTTGTTTTTACAGTTTTACTTTTTTTCAGTCTTGATTTTTTGTTCCCCCTCCCTCTCCCTTTCCTGAGTACTTTGGCTTTTCTCAATCCTGTATCAGTGTTTTTATTTTCTTTTTGTGGTTAGGTTGTTGTGTCAGATGTGCTATAGAACGGTCTGTTTTTCTTAGCTGTTTGTTTTGACAGTTTAACTTATTGTTCTTTTTGTTTTGACTGTTCAACTTTTTTTAGTTTTGACTGATGGAGCCTTTTGTTTTGACAGTTTAACTTATTAGTTTTTTGTTTTGACAGTTTAACTTTTTCTCAGTTTTTACTTATAAAGGCTTTGAAGTATGGTGATATTTTTCAGATCCGTAGGAATGGGAGATCCAGTCGTTGGTCTTAATGTTGGACGTATATCGGCTTCGGTTGACCGTGTCGAGACTATTTTTACCAACATGTACTGAAAAACTATATTCATAAACTATCAACATAATGAATTTTATACAACATGGGAGAGACTATTTCTACCAATATCGGCTTCGGTTGACCGTATAAAGATTTTTTTTACCTACATGTACTGAAAAACTATATTCATAACCCATCAACATGATGAATTTTAGACAACGTGGAAGAGACTATTTTTACCAACGTGTACTGAAAGAAGAAGGTAAGCAAGAAATATTGACATTACAAGTTTTACCCAATGTGGGAGACTATTTTCACCAATGTGTACCGAAAGAGGAATATGTACATATGCAAGAAATATCAACAAGATAAATTTTACACTATGGGAGAAACTATTTTTACCAATATGTTTTGAACAAATATGAGCAAAAAAAGATCGACACAGTGAATTTTACACAATATGGGAAGAGACTATTTCTACCAACATGTACTGAAAGTAGAATATAAGTAAAAAATGGACGTAAAATGACAAAATTTATACTGTATGGACCTTCTCTCTGATTTCTTAATAGGGTTTTTGAAATCGATAAAACCTTTTGGGAAAGTATTAAGTTGAACTTTTTCGAACATTTTCGAACTTATTCAATTTTTTTGAAACCTTTTGGAAGTATATCAAGTTTTAACTTTTTTCAAACTATTCGAAACCGAAGTTAACTCGAGACAAAAGATTTTGATTGGCTGTTGTTCAACCACAACTGGATATAATCTTCGTATGTAGTTTCCAGCAAAAACCTGAAGGTTTTTGATTGTTTTTTAAGGGTTTTTCTAGGTTTTTTTAGGGTTATTCAGGGTTTTTCCTAGGGTTTAATTTAGGGTTTTCTAGGTTTTTTTGGGTTTTGTTTTGTGTGCAAGTAAAATCTTAAGCTTGTCTCATGCTCAAAAAAGAGTGGCACAAGGCAGGCAGGATTTAGCTTTTTTTTTTTAGGACGCTAGTTTAGCTTGTTAGTGTGGATTTAAGTATTTTCTTTTTTCTTAAGGGTTTTGAAAAGTTTTTATAGTTTGGCTTGTTAGTGTGTTTAGTGATTTTTAGTTTTTTTTTCGGCTCGTCTTTTTCTGCGTTTCGTATATTCCTTGAAGCCTTGCAGTAGCTTTTTTTCAGCTGAAGCTTGTAATTTTGGAAACAGTAATGAATTTTAAATTGTTTTTTTTCCGGTTAGTTTTTTTTTGGTTTGGGTTGTTTGTTAGACAGTAGAGTAGTGCATTCAGGGCAAAAAGAAAGGAAATTGAAATTGTCAGCGGGAGGTAGTTTTTTTCATTTTGAGTTCCATTATTTTTTTTCTTTTCCTTTTTTTCCTTCTTTTTTCCCCTTTTTTGCCCTTTTTTTTCCCCACTTTTTTTGCCCTTTTTTTCCCCCGCTTTTTTTGCCCTATTTTTCCCCCTTTTTTTTGCATTTTCTTTTCTTCCGAGTGTTAATTTGAAATGGCATCAATTTTTTTGTTTATTGGATCACTAAAAGTGTAGACCAAAAGCCATTCACTATTTATTATTAATATGGAGTTATCACTATTTTGTTTTATCTTTAAATGGAAAACTATAATTTTTTTAAAAATCCTATATGATTTTACATAGGTAGCCAATGTTTATTCACGATTCTCTATTCTAAGAATCTTTGCTTTTGTTATGTCGCTCACGTGAAAGAAACTTCAAATAAATGAAACTCATTATTTATAGGTTTATTCGTTCTATAATTGTGACAAACTGTACATTTATAGTGGCAAACTGTCGCAATAAAACAAGTCTTTATTAAGAAAAGGCGATGTCAAACCATTTGAGTACATGGGAACCATAAAAAAAAAGTGGAAAGCAAAAATTAAACTGAAAATCTGAAAGGGATAGAAGCATACGAAACGAAAGAAACGTTACGAAACAAAAAAAAACATCACGAAACCAAAAAAACGTTGCGAAAGAAACTAACACAGACAAAGAGTGGCCCTACCAAAGTCATTCTAAGAAGCATCAATCACAAAAGTTAAAAAAAAAAAGAAAAAAAAAAGGAATGGCTGATCAATCACAAGAGTAACATTAGAAGGCCAATGTGACCAAAAGTTACAGATGTATCTTTAGAAGGTCAACCTGATCTATACAGCGGTAATTGTTATCAGTATTAAAGCTTTTTTTGCCTAAAATACCTTTTTTTTCCATGCACACTTGTTGAATTGTCAATCTGATAGCTGTTTTCGGAAGGCAAGATTCTGAGCTTCCTATTGGCGGTCTCCGATTGACAATCTGATAAGTGTGCACAGAGAAAATATATTTTACGTGGAGAAAAAAACATGAACACCCAAAACAATCAGCGGTGAAGTTGAACGGCAACGATGAAACTGAAAAACTGATTAAGGAGCGAAGTCGGCCGAATGATTAAAGAGTGCGAAAGAAGCTAACATGTAGACAAAGGGCGCCCGACCAAAATGTCATTCAAAGACGCAACAATCACAAACACAATTGTAAAAGGCTAATGTGATAAGTTGTGAAGAGTTGTTTTGCTAAATGCTCTTATATTTTAAAGTATAAAGTCTTGAATTTTTTTATTTTAAATGACAATTCCAAGTATAGTCGTGGTTGGTTCGTTCCATGAGTTGTACATAGCACAAGTCTAATGCTTGAAAAAGTTGGAGACACAATATATTGTTACTCGGTACATTGTGTGTACTTTACCCGGAGTGTTGTATCGTACGTGTATTATATGGGGTAACGATATATAGTGTTTTCAGGTAGTTTTGTATAACAAACCTATTGTACATAGTACGGACAAGTGTTAACCAGTTTAGGAAAAAAAAAACCAAAGTGTATGGACTAAAAGACTCGTATGCTTTTAATTAAACATGCGTTTTACCAACATGTTATAAAACTAACAATTTAGTTACATGAACTTTGTACATTTAATGTACTGAAGCGCATTTTATGTAAGTTTTACATATAGTATGTGTGCATGCATACTTTACATACTTTAAGATTACACCGCTAGTTGTCATTAGTGTTAACAGTAATAACGATTATGTGTATGCATTACATGTGCTTTCACATGTAAAAAATATACACTACATGTACACTATTGCATTTTTTTACATGTACTTTCCTTGTACTTTCATTTTTTGACCATTTTTGTACCTTTTTTTTGTGTTCTCACATCTACTGAAGGTGTCATGACTAGCAACCTCTAGGGATCGTGGACTCGGTTCAGTTTGGTTCGGTGAGGTTTGGTCTGCTTTGGTTTGGTTTCGGTTCGGGTTGAACTGAACGGGCTGGTTTGAAACCAAAATTGATATTCGGCATACCAAACCAAGAATTTGGATTTTGCCGAACTGACACGTTTGTTAATACACCCTAAAATTGTCCAAATTCCAAAGGACGCACTCGGATGATTTACCACCGCGATTCCTTAATAAAATTATTGTCATTTAAAAACGTTGAAATAACCTTAAAAAAAGCGTGAAATGACGTTTTGTCAAAATTAGCGGTATTTATTGTAGCTACTTTTACAATTTGTACATGTTAGGTTAGATAACATGCATTCTATAACGTTGTACAACAGTGCATTCATACATCGGTTCAAACGAGGTTTGGCGTGTTTCTAAAAAAAACAAGCGGTTTCTTTAGCCGTCCAAACCGTAAGGTACACGATATCCAACGATACACCCCTCACTCGCTACGCGACAACATCATCTCTTTGTCACACTGTCATGGCGCATTCTCATGGATCTAAGCTTCTACTTCCCCCTCTACGCGACAACATTTAATCCTCGTCACGCTTTCCATGTACTTGTAACTTAACGAACCTACTTTGTTTTAGCGCAGATTATACGGACCCGGATTTCAGGTGTCCCTATGTGTAACAACGAAATTATTACTTAAGGGTGTGACGATTGTATACGTTGACGAGGCTCCTGATGACTGTCAACATCTACAATCTGTGATGACGCACGTTATTTTTGGTAACTACTTGGGACGTCGCATGACTTTCCGTGACATTGTAGATGTACCGCCTTCCATCTTGTGTTGTTTCATTGTTGAAGAAGATGCGCTTTGCCTTCGCGTCTCTTGTCTGATCGTCGCGAAATGGCATCGGAATCTTGAGACCCTTGCGAAAAAAATTCGTACCGGACGCAAACGGACAAAGCATAGCAAAGTCGCTTGAAATATTTGAAAAATTTCAACTTGTGCGAATATGTGTTCCTATTTGTTTAGTGAAACACTTTGTTTTTAAACACATCGCCGATGTGTTTAGAATAAAGGTTGAAGATGAGGTTTCTTGACGTGGTTGTGGGTCGAAAAACACAAGACGACAACATATAGTACATTCTAAGTTCGACAATGACGCAAAATGTACTACCTTTTTCTATTTTTTGTACGGTTGAAACTTACCGATACGCCGCTAAGTTTTACAGGAAAACGACCGAAAAAAGCCATTTCTTTGGCACATGGAGACATGCCCTTAGGCAGTGTGCACATGTGTTAAAGTTAGGGTTTTTTTTGTTCTTTTCCTCCAAATTGGGACTTGCAACGAGTAAATCTTACACCATACGGAAAATGTGTGAGAACTAATATACATTTTGCGTCACCTTGAAACTTTAAATGGAACGTACTTCAATTTGGCGTTATTAACTTTTTGACCCATTGCCACGTCATGCCAGCTCATCTTCAAACTTCTATTAAAATAGACTCGCGAGGGGGTTTTATTTAAAGTAATAGTTGATCGACGAATAGGAAAACGTTATCGCGCATCACGAGTCTTTGAAAGCTTTCGCACGAGGGAGAGAGTACAAGCTATATTTTTCCGTGCTTGTCACGCGCATGAACGTAGAAAATGACAAGCATGTACGGAAATAATTCGTTTGAAACAAAGTTTCTTTTTTTTTCGGACTAAGGGTACATCCCCATGTAATATGTACTTTGATAAAGTATTTTGGACTGTAGTGAAGATTCTCCGTACTACTTTGAAGAGCGTCCCTATGTGCGAAAATGAAATCGGAACTTTGACATGTGACGGTTGTAGACGTGGGTGTACCTGTGACGATTGAAGCCGACTATGAAACTTCCGACGATTAGTGACGCCAACAAAAACAGCGACAGTGGTAGACGGCTAGATTTTTGTGAAATTGTAGATGTTTAGGGTTTGGTGACATTATGACGCTAGCCTCACTTGTGACAGCGTCGATGTCGCTGATTCAATAACTTTCCGCCATGTTTTCCCGATTTCATTTTTTCTACTTTTCTCAATCGATTTGCCATAAAAAAAAAACCAAAAAATTGTCAAAAATAATATTTTTAAAATATATTTCATTTTATGCCAATATTATCGTGTCTCATTCTAAATAGTGTGAGATAAAAGCGATAGTGTGAGAGGGAGAGGGGAGAGGCGACGACGGCGCAAAATATTGCAAAGGACCCCATGAATGTAAGTGGAAGCCCGAGACCCCTGCAAATTTTTTTCCGTACATGCGCGTGACAGGCACGGAGAAAAAAAGAGAGGACTCTCCCTCGTCCTAAAATTTTCCCACTCTTGTAGCGTGTGCGTGGGTCATTTTCATTCGCTTTTTGGGCGGTACTTTAACTAAAATCACCCCCTCGAGGTGATTTTGGATGAAGTTTTTTTTTTGGGCTGGATTCTCTTGCCCGGGGTCGAAAAGGGGAAAACGCAAATGCGTTCACATGAGGACAAACACGCCGTACATCCAAAGTATGAATTGACGTTCACTCAACTTTGGTAAAAATGATTTTCTCGTACGGTTAAAGTTTTTGCCAAAGTTCCCTTAATTTTAAGAAAAATACCAAATACTTTTGGTTTCCATTTGTAGCATAGTTCAAAAGTAGGCGTTTTTTGGTAGGCCTTTGGTCGGCGCCTTTATCGTAAGTTGTGTTACGGGCTTTTCATGTGATCTTTTTAGATCGCTTCTTTGATCAGAGACCGTCCGATTGTCCGAATCTGACGGTGTAAACAAAATAATTTGGCCTGAATGTTTTAATTGGACCAATTTTTGGTCCGGATGTTTTAATTGGTCCAATTTGATCGGAATACAATATGGGTCTTAAGGTCATATTGTATGTTTTGCATACAATAGGCATATTGTATGGGCCTACTTTCACCTACTTTTGAACTATGGTTTGTAGGGATTCTATATATTTCACACGTATTGTCCTCCCCCAGGCTCGAACTGGGGACCTCTAGTGTGTGAGACTAGCGTGATGACCAACTACACCAAGAGGACATGTATTCACGATTTTTCGTTTTTAAATATATTGCTTATTTATTTTTCAAAACTTCTTGTGACAATCGCAAATTTTAAAGTCCGACACACTAAATAGAGACCGAAGCGTAGGACGACGAACGACGAAGAATTAACTTCTCAACGTCGACGTTAATTCCAAATCTAGCCGCCATGGTTCCCCTATTTTGTTTTTTCGTCCTTTCTCACTCTACTTGCCATCAAAATACGCCCATATACAAGTAAAAGTTATATTTTTTAGGGATCTTTCATTTGATACCATAATTGCTTTTTTTCATTGCAAGGATTGTGAGATAGACGCGGTAGTGGGATAGGGAGAGAGAAAGAGGCGCCTTCATGGACTTCGCTTTTGTGGAATGGCATCATTTGCTCGAGACCCCTCCACGGCCCCTGCACGGGAAAAAGTCCGTACATGTTGGAAATGGAGAGTGTTTTCCTGTTTTTGGTACTACGCGTATTGCAAAAAAAAAAATCAAAAACCTTCGACGCGTGCGACAACATCTACCTATTCGTTCACATCTCGTAACTTTAGTTAAAATCACCTCGCGAGGTAATTTGAGTATAAGTTTGAAGATGAGCTGGAGGGACGCGAAATTGGGTCGAAACGCGCTATATGACACACGAGTTTACATTTGAAGTTTCAAGTTGACGCAAATTGTACTATGGTAACTTCATTTTTTTTGGTACGGCATTTCTCGTTGCGGACTAAGTTTTGAAAACGAGGGGAAAAAACCCTTACTTTATCACATGGAAAAGTGCCCTTAGGGGGTGTGCCCATGTAACCGAAACTTAACAATGTTACTTTGGATTTTAGCTCAAATTTTACGATGTACTTTTCAAAGTGTTCCTATGTCCAAAAGCGAAATGGTTACTTGGGCCTTCGTTATTTTAAATGAGTAACACTTGTGGACGCCTACAAAATGTAAGACAGACCACGAAACGAAATGTAGACGACTATGAAACTTCCTAAAATTGATGACGTCTATAAACGACGGCGGTTGTAGACATCGAGTTTTTTGTGACATTGTAGATGGTTAGGGTTTTGTGACATTGTGAAGTCATGCTACCGTGTGACGTCATTAGTGCGAAATTTCGGCCATGGCTCCCGATTTATTTTTCTTATCTTTTATTATTCGATATGCTATCAAATTAAGACCAAAATATTCACAAAAAAGAGAAAAAAAAGATCTTTCCTATGATACTATTATTGATGCATTTCATTTAGAGAAGAGAGAAAGAGTGGTCGAGTGAGAAAGAGGGGGAGAGACGAGGACGGCATAGACTTTTGCAAAGGACCCATGAATGAAGTGGAGGTTCGAGACCCCAACGAATTTTTTCCTGTACATTCTTGTCATTTTCGTACGTACATGCGCATGACGAGCATGGGAAAAAATAGCGTGTACTCTCCCTCGTGCAAAAATTTTCGAAGATGTCTCAAGCGTGCAATACCGTTTTGCTTTTTGTCAGTCAGATATTACTTCTATTAAATCACCTCACAAGGTGAAATCAGTACAAGTGTGATGATGAGCTGGCATGACGAGGAAGGGGGTCGAAAAGATAAAAACGCCAAATTGGAGTACTTTCAAATTTCCAAGATGAACGGAAAAAAAAACCCTTAATTATCACATGGTCACACCCCCTTAGCATGCAATTTTTTATCGTTTCCATTTTTTTCTTTAGATGCATGTACCAACAATTAAATCATATTCAATTTCATGCGGTATGAAAGCTTAAAAAAAAAGTAAAAAAAAAAAGGTGTTGACATTGTCTAAATCATCATTCAGCTGACACGTGTATCCTGTACATTTGAGTTAAACTGCCATATGGACGAAAATCGTGACCCCTTCGCCAATAGTTATAAATGGAAAACTTTTTTTTGCATTCGATACAGCAATTGGTTTTTACTCCCATGGAACAACACAACGGTACAGAAAAAAAGGACAAAAAGTAAGCACATAGGTCACGTCCGAAACGGTTTACATCTTAACTTTTTAACAGCTATACTTCAATATATGGATGGGAGGAATGTCAAAAATTAAAAATGGAAGTGTTGCCAAAAAACTTTTTTCGTACAAATCGTACGAACGCGACTATCCTATTACCATCGTC
>JBBHKE010003544.1:68935-116461 GCA_037447655.1 Zygnema cylindricum | reverse complement strand
CTCTTTTTCCCTCCCTCCCGCCCTCCCTCCCTCATTGTCTAACTAGGAACCTTTCTTTCGGGTCTCTAGACAGCTTGGGCATCGCAATGGAGTCAACCCGTCGATCGAACCATCGACAACTTTCAGTTTTCGAGAGCCGTCAGATATGGGCAAAATTCCCACCAAGGAGCTTGGACCAGAACAGGTGGAGAGATTTTTCTCTTTAATATATGTCATCGTGGGGATTACATGTGCCATTTCTAATCATCTCGTCGTTTTACAGACGGTTTCATGACAACGTGATGTCGTGAATGTTATGTCATTTTTATCGTTTTTTTTTCAACCTCGGTTGTCGGTTTGTTGACACGTGTCACCTTTTCATCGGGCTTCCAGGAGACGTACATGTACACCCGTGGTTTCAATCCCACTGTGGTCCATCTGGGCCGCCAGCTGGCAGCCTTAGAAGGCACCGAGGCAGCCTACTGTACCAGTAGTGGAATGGCGGCTATTTCGTCCGTTCTGCTTCAATTAGTCAGTGCAGGAGACCATATTGTGGCTTCCACTCGTCTTTATGGTGGCAGTTGGGCTTTCCTTAACGAATTCGCACCTCGGTTCCATGTGGAGGTAGGTTTTGCTGTCGACTGTCAGTAGATCTTTATTCACTATTAGTGTGGTTTATATCAGCAATATTTAGTTTATCATTATCAATGATTTGACAGTAAAGTCAGGAAAGCTTTTCCAGATTAGATTTAATTGACGATTATAGATCCTATTTGTACAGCTATTTGAACAGTTTGGACGTATTTATAAATGTTGCGGACCACAATTATGATGGTATACTGTATGTTATGTTCAAGAATAGTGTGGTGTCTTTGATACGATTTGTTTCTCAGCGTTTTAGTTATAGAGAACACGAGTTACTCATTTTCCTAGTTAAAGCAAAAAGTGACATTTTCAATTTTTAGGTAGGTTTAGAAATATGTGGACCTCATTTGGTGTGGTTACTTGCTAATAGCTCCGGAATTGGTATAATCCCCGCAATAGCATTTTGTTCTGCATAGTTGTAGGGTTTATTAATTTTTTCTATTGTACAGGATTCAGGTTCTAAATTTACTGAGGATTTCCTAGATACTTCCGTGGTTGTTTTCAAGCAGGAAAAGCTCAGTGAACATTCAATTTAGAGCAGTAATGGTCAGTTTTGGAAGGAGAAGTGTATGATTTTTTTGATGAATGTTATGTTTTGCTGGTGTTTTTATGGATGTTATGCTTTCCAGGTTTCATTTGTGAACATCAGAAACCCAGAGGAAGTTGATGCAGCTTTTGTGAAAGGGAAAACCAAAGTTATGTACTTCGAGGCGATGTCCAATCCGGCTCTCACAGTTCCCGACATCCCTCGACTCTCGGAAATTGCCAATAAAGTGAGGAGACACGTCCACGTCTCTCTCTCTCTCTCTCTCTCTCTCTCTCTCTCTCTCTTTCCTTCTTTCTCCTCCTATCTCTCCACCTAATGGCACAGTCATCACTGGTGCAGTCAGATACTTATATTTTGACATGCCATAAATTCAATTGTGACGTCAGTCGATCTTTCACTTTGTCGTTTTCCTCAAAAGTACAAATTTCACATTGACATCGACTGTGACGGTATAAATATTGAAGGTGTTTCATCTAATGTTTGAATGGTCAACAGTAAACAAGTTTTCCTAAAATGTACAAATCTCACATTGACACACACTCCGTAAATTTTAAAGCTGCTTATTTTGAAATGTCACAATGAACAACGACATACTCCTTCCTCTTTTCCGCGTCATTTTCACATCATGTTGCATCACCTTAACGATGTAATGTGATATGAGGGAGGAGAGGGAGCGGGAGAGGGAGAGGGAGAGGGGGAGGGGGAGGGAGAGGAGGAGGGGGAGGTGGATGACTTTGGCTTGAGTTAAACTATGGTTCTCCTCCCAAGTTTAGCTATCTAGCAATTTTGCCGGTTTTACTGCTTTTATTAGTTTGACCAGGTTTCTTCGTTTCATCACGTTGTTCGATGTTACTGATTTTGCTGGTTTTATTAATCTCTCCGCTTTACCAGTTTTATTGGTTTTTTCGAAGTTTTCCCTATTTTACTAGTTTTATGTGAATATTACCAAATTTACGCGTTTTTATCAAATTTTATCCGTTTTAATCGAGTTTATCCAGCTTACCCGTTTTTCTAATTTTATCGGTTTTTACTACCAATCGCAGCATGGAGCAAAAGTGGTCGTTGACAATACTTTTGCCCCTCTCGTCCTTTCTCCGGCCTGTCTTGGGGCCCATATTGTCATTCACTCTCTCACAAAGTTTATCAATGGAGCCTCGGATATCGTGGGAGGCGCGATTTGTGGACCGTCGGATTTCATCGATCTGTTGAACGACTACGGCCAAGGAACGTTGATTCATTTGGGAGGAACAATGCTCCCACAGGTAAAGATAAACTGGTCCGGTTTTTTTTTTTCCCTATTTGAATTTCTTTTGTCTCTTTTTTGTTTGTTTTTTTTCTTTTTGTCTTTGTTTCTGGGCTGAAATAGAGTGGATGATCGTAATTTCCGTCCACGGGGGGAATTTTTTGAATGGATTTTTGTGAGGGATGACTTTGGTTGAAATCGGGGTTTCTGATTAAATAATGGAAGAGTTTAATTTATTTTTGTTTTTGTTTTTTTTCGATTGGGTGTGATTAGACTGCTTGGCAAATCTCGACGAGATTGCCCCATTTGGGCATTCGAATGCGTGAGCATTCAGCTAGGGCTCTCCTATTCGCTAAACGTTTGGAAAGGTATGGAAAGACTCTCCATCTTTTTATTTATTTATTTAACTTCAGATGATCTTTCATGGGAATCATATCAGGTTTTAACCCAATTCAATCCTCAAAATTTAGTACGTTTAACAAATTTCAACAAATTTTAACAACAATAAACAATCCGAGGGGAAATGTTTCATTTTTGTCGTCAATACTAATGTGATATACATAAACAAGGTACACTTTCTAATAGTAGTTCCCTTCTCTCCGAGTTTCTTGCAGTTTAGGAGTCAAAGTCGTATACGCCGGCCTTCCCTCCCATCCCGATTACGAAGTAATTTCCCGTTTAAGAAATCCGTTATACGGATTTGGAGGAATGTTAACTATCGATGCCGGAACCCTCGAGATGGCCGAATCGTTAATGAGATATGCTCAAAATGAAAGTAATTTTGGTCATTATGCCGTTAGTCTCGGTTTTCACGATACTCTAATGTGTATTTCTTCCTCTAGTACGGCAAATGAACTTTCGAGCGAGGATAAGGAGGCTGCGGGCGTTTCTATGGGACTTATCCGTGTTTCCGTTGGATTTACGGGATCCGTTGAACAGCGGTGGATGCAGTTGTACAAGGCGTTGGTGGCAGTTAAAATGGTGGAGGATGATGCAAAATGGGAAGACTAATTTAATAAAGAGGATTGTTTTTGGGGATAAAAGCCTTCAAAGGGTTTTTTATGGTTTTTTAGGGTTGGGTTTTTTAAGGTTGGGTTTTTAGGGTTTTTTCGGGTTTAGCGTTAATCGTTAAAGGGTTTATTAGGGCTTTCAGGTTTTTTTAGGGTAGAATAATATTGAATTCATGGAACTTGGCCACACCTTAATTATTTTTTGTTCGACAAAGTGGAGACTACTACAACAGTGGGGCTTTGTCGGTGGGTGTGCGGGTTTTGTTGTCTGGTTTGTTTTATACGAACATACTGTATAATTTGGTTTGGTTTGGTCGGTTTTGCAAAAATATATTTCAGTATGTATCAGCTTGTAGTGGGCGGCAAACCTATTGAGTCCTTATTGGACCGGAAGGATATGATTGACTATGCGTCAGAAGACTTTGACTGCCTTGTAGGCAGGTTGCGATCTAGTTCGGACTAACTTTAGGTGAAAGTAAGACTTCATTAAGAAAGCACGACAGTATACCGTTTGAGTATAATCACGCTCTTTTCTTCCTAGCCGCGTCACTTTGCTGTCACTTCCCAGCATGTTGAACTGCCTGACTAACAAGCTGTAGCTAAGGCAGGGTTCGCCTAAACAATGTCACCAAAAATAGGACCGCTAAATCAACATCGATCAGCTGAAAAGGAATAATATGTGAAATCTCTCGGAAAATAGGTGGAAATTGATGAAATTACCCATATTACTTACATGCTTTACTTTGTTTCCCGTGAACCTTTGGTTGAAGACTTCAATTGTTGTTTAAACATTTTTGCTGCAACTTTTATTATTCTTTCTACCTTGTGAATCATAGCAACGACAAGTACAAACATGCAAAGTAGGTTTGTAACTTGATTCCCCAAAAACAAATCATTTGTAATCGAACTTTTGAGGTAGTTGTGAATCCAATATCACCTAAAAACTTTTGAAGTTTCACTACATCGGATTGGACAACCAATTTTTTTGGCTTCCTAGCAACCTAATCGAGGTTGACAACTATCTATGTGTTTTAGTCGACTTGGTATAGTTCTTTTTATCTATAACACTATATTCGAATGCGAGCTTGAAAAAAAGAGCATTTGTGTTCATTTACGAGAGACAAAATTCAAAAGGAAGGGTTTATGGATTCTTACTAAGAACATTTAGATAAGCCGACCATTGAGCTTCAAGACACGAGGCGCAACATATCAATAGAGGGATGCCAACATGAAAGAGGTTGCTTTTAAGTCACCTCGTTACAAAGGGAGCAATATGAAATTCCTGATAATCGAAACATAGGTCCTACACAGTTGATAGATCTGAGCCGTAGGCTACTGAAGAGTCTACTGACGGTCTGGATTTGACGAAAGAGGTTCGTTCACCAGGTTGACTATTGTTTGAACTTTGAACTGCTTTTAAATTGGCGTCCACTCTTTGGCACGTGTAAGCGTACTACACCGTGAATCGTTATTAGCGTATTGAACGCTAATTCGGGTACCGTTTTTTTTTTCAAATTATTAAATATATCCATACTATGAAAAAAAACCCTAATTCCTAATTAGAGTAAACTATTTCTTTGAAAATTTCCAAATTCCCAATTAGCATTGATAACAGTAATTATTCCTATACGCCAAAAAAACTTCTACGCTAATAACGAAGCTGTACTGTACAGTACTGTATTGTCCTATGGCGTTTGTATCTTTTTGGGTCTTAGGGTGCATCTCCATGTGCTTAAGCAAGGGTTTTTCTCTCGTTTTCTTGTAAAACTTGGAGCCGTACCGCGTATGTTTCAACCGTACAAAAAAATTTAAAACATGAGAAGTACATTTTGCGTCATCATCGAATTTAGGATGTACTACATGTTGTCGTCTTGTGTTCTTCGACCCACGGCCACGCCAAAAAAGGTCATCTTCAAACTTTTATTTAAAACACAGGGAAGATGTTTTTCAAAACAAATAATTTGTGAAAACAAATAGGAACACGTAGTCGCACCTGTAAAGAAAATTCAAAAAATTTCAAAAGAATTCAATCGACTACGAAAAGTGCACGATCCGCTATGTTTTGTCTGTTTGCGTCCAAGTACAACGAGGCAAAGTACACAATTTGTTTGGTTTTGTCCGTTTGCGCTTGGTACGGATTTTATTCCGCCAAGGGTCTTAAGATTCCGATGCCATTTCACGTCGAGCGGACAAGAGACGCAAAGGCAAATTGCATCGTGTGAAACATGTGCAGGATAAATTAAAAGAGCACGATGGTAAACCATCTGAGTCTGAGGTACAAAAGGGGTGGCATGACCAACACTGAAAAACAACAATAAAAAACAAAAAGAGCGACGCGAACACAAAAAAATTGGAAGCAACAACAAGGAAAATAAAAGCACCCTAACTCAAAATGAAAAGCACGGCAACTCACAAAAACAAAACTACAAACCCCAACCCCAACCCTAACTCAATTAAATATCTATGAAAAACAACCCCGTAAGTCCCCCCAGCCCGGGGGAGCACGTTGAGGGAGTTCCGGAGCACGGCGACGATCCATAACCGCAACAGTCGATCGGAGGAGAATAGAAGCCTGCACTCGCCGTAGAGCCACAGATAAGCGTTGACGGTAAAAAGAAGTAAGGACCGAAGAAGGAGGGCTCCCATGTCCTCGACGCTCGAAAGCACGCCGAGCACAAGTACGGAGAAACTCGTCCAGTGCAACACCCAAACAACCAAAGATCTCGACCGCCATCGAAATGAAGTCATCCATAGGGTCCCAGTGGGCATAATCACGCTCCTTCTGTTGAAATTTATAGATTCTAGAGTATTTTCTAGGTTTAAATATGTTTTTATAAAAGGAAAAGAAAAAGGACGGACAGCCTGCCTCCACCTCCGCTCTCTAGCTCCCATACTTGTTGTAGTCACTGAAGGTAAGAGAGAGAGGTTGATCCATGGCTGCCTTAGTTCAACAAACAACTATTTTTAGTGGGTTACTAAAAATATACTTGACGGACCAGAGATTTGATCCCGGTACTTGCGGTTAGTCAAGTTGACCGGTAGTGGTCAGCTTTATCCTAATAGACTAGGACCAATGCTAAGTGCTATGGTATGTGATAGATATATATTTAGTTCGATTGGATAAAATTCATTTAACTTGAACTGTATACGGCGTACATAGATTCAGTTTTATAAAGTACGACGTACGACGCTAATTCAAAGCAGATACCACGCATTTTATTTCGACATCGGAACAAATATCGCGCAAGTATTTATTACGGCTAAGATTGCGTTTCACATAAAATCCAACGGCGCACATCATCGCCGAAATCCCGGAGTGGTCACTTTGGCGTTTTGTGACGTGGCATGACCTAGAGCCACGTGGAGAGATGACATTCGGTCATAGGAATTCCGAGGAACATACGGACGAGTGAAAAGCGGACACGCGTCCACTTAATAGCCTTGTCCTACATAGGCCGTACAAAAGGTACATCGGCAATAGTACTTTTGTGTACGATATAGTAATATGATTGGTCCGTACCTCAGTAGATAGGAGTTATTAGAGAGAATCAGGACTTAGAAAATTTTGGTAGATAGTCGCCTCTCCCTTTGAGAGTTTGTACAAATTGGCATTTTTTACTGCCTCATAACTTATCGGCTGGTTGGCTCTTTTCAGTGATTCTTTTTGCTACGGACTCAAGGGAGTCCACGCTGCACAGGGGTGTAGTCAAATTGTCAGTTTGCCTTCTTGGGCAGAAGTGGTCGTGGCTTAAAGTGGGTTAGTTAAATACTATCTAGAGGCTTCCTGTATTATGTGGTCCAATGGAGGACACAGAATTGCAGGTTATGGGCCCACCCTCTAGGTGCCCACCTTCAATGGATCTGGGTTCATCTATTGGGAAGCCATGATGATGGGAGCTTTGTGTGAAAAACGATACTGGGGTATCGTCAGTGGAGAAGTGAAACGTCCACCTTCGGGAACTCCACCAGGATTCGGAGGAGTAAGGTTTCCCGCAGCAACGGGTGCCTCAGCGGAGGAAGCAGATGATGGGGACAGCAGTGTGTCCAAAAAAGGGAAAGGGGAGGAGACACCCCTCACTCCTATTGCCACAGTCTTGGGAGCGGCGACCTTGAAGACCGCGGAGAACGATACTCAAATGTGGGAGGATGTAAACATGGCTGCCAAGAACTTCATTCTGAGGCACCTCACTCAAGCTTTGGCCACTCCTCATCTTCATATTTATAAGGTTGAGGAGTTGTGGGTGAGTTTGGTGGAGATTTATAGAGCTGGAACTATTCAGGAGCTCCAGTTGGTTGAGCAAAAGCTAGTGAGTTACACTTACAAAGGAGGAAAGATGTTAGATTACTGTAATATTTTTTCTTGTTTGTATATAGAGATGGAAAGTGTCGGGTGGACAGGTACAATGAAAATGAAAGTTAACACCCTTATCATGAAGTTACCAGATGAGTACGAGAACATAGTGTACCGAGTACAGGAAATGGATGATAGTTCATAGAAATGGAACATAGTGGTCAAGATGATATTTGTCTAGGAAAAAACAACGGAGACTAGGAGAGGGGGAAAGAGCATTCAAGCTCTAGCAGCAGGAGGGGATCGATGGGGGAAGGACCCGAAGAAACCGTACAAAGGGGAAAGAGATCATTCTGGTGGACCGAGGCCCCCAAAGGGTCTTTGTCATTTTTGCAAAAAGCCGGACACTTCATCGCAGATTGTGTCAAGCTCTCAAAGCTGAGGCTCCAAGAGAACTGTGGAGGGGGTTCTTCCAGAGGGAAAAAAAAGGCACTTGTGGTTACAAGAGTGACAGGAGAAACCGAGGATGAGTCTTCTGAGGAGGATGGGGAACTTCATCTTGACGAGGATCAAAAGATTGAGATCCCTCGGAGACAAAAATGTGCCCTTAGAGCAATTCAGGAAGCTCCACTGGAAAGATGGATCATCGACTCAGATGCATCCATGCATATGTGTCGTGATTAGGAACTCTTCACTAAGCTAAAAAAGATCCCTACTGTAGAGATAGAGTATGGGGATGGGAGAGTGGTTATTTTCTGATCTACTAGGATCAGTAGATCTAAAAGTCTTAGTGGAGGGTAAGACTTCTATACTTACATTCTCAAATGTACTCTACAATTCTCAGCTGAGTAAAAATCTTGTCTCTACGTCTGTATTAGATGACAAAGAGTTTGATACCTTCACTAGAAAAAGAGTCTTTACAGCTAAGTATGGGGATGACGTTTACTTCACGGCCGATAAGGGTAGCCAAGGAATGTTTAGGCTTAACCTGAGTAGTGAAAAGAAGATTGCTTACAATGTTAGTGTTCCTAGGTTGATGATTTGGCATAAACGGTAGGGGCATGTACATTTTGATAGGTTGAGGGAAATGAAAAAGCTTGGGGTAGTAGAAGGCATTCAGTTTGGGGATAATGAAATTATGGATGATTGTAGTGGCTATGCTCAAGGTAAGGCTCACAGACTTCCTTTTTCTAAAGCCGCCTCATATAGAGGTGAGAAAGTATTAGATTTGGTCCACACAGATATTTGGGGACCTGCAAAAGTACCTTCGGTTGGAGGAAAAAGGTTTATGATGACGATAAACGATGACTGGTCTTGATACTCTAGAGTATACTTTCTAAAAACAAAGTCTGAAGCATCAACTTACTTCAAATAATATAAAGCATGGATTGAGAAGTTCCATGAAACCCCCATTAAGAGGATAAGGAGTGATAATGAGGGGGAATATACCTCTAACCAGTTTGAGGAATATCTGAGAGATGAGGGAGTACAACACCAGAAAACAGTACCATTTAACCTGGAACAAAATGGGGTAGTTGAGAGGTTGAATCGAACACTAGGAGATAGTTGCATGCAGTATGTTGGCCGACAAGAAAATAGGAAAGAGATTTTGGGTAGAGGCAATGAAGTATGCCAACTACATTAAGAATAGAGTCCTTACCTCAACTGTAAAGGGAGTAACACCTTATGAGAGATGGGTTGGAAGGCAACCAGATATCTCACACCTTAAAGTGTTCGATAGCCAAGTTTACAGTCTTGACACGGATAGAAAAAATTGGAAACTAGATGCTAAGGGAAAACCCTGGATACTTTTGGGGATATGATGAGGATGTTAAGGGGTATAGAGTCTATGACTTAGCAAATAAGGATATCATCCTGGTCAAACACTTAGTTGTCATGGATGAAGGGAAGTCATTTGATCCCATCAAATATACAAAGAAGATAAAAATCAGATTTGTGTCCGAAAGTGAGGAGAACTCGGTCGTTCCCGAAAGGGACATGAGTGAAACCGTGATTGCAGATTCAGGGGAGATCCGAGATACATAAGACTCACCGGAAACCTCACATACTCTTATGGACCTCGAGAAGATAAAAGAAGCGGGACCAGAACCGGCTTCCGTGGACAAGGGAGCCGATGAGACAGTGAGGAGAAATCCAAGACTTCCATCCATTCCAGCTTCGGATTTTGAGGGAGGGAGAAGGAGCAGCAAAATGATACAGGAAAAATAGGCCGCTCATAAGGTAACTAAGCTATCTCACTTTGATGAGCCTCAATTTTACTCGGAGGCAGTAAATAGTCCGGAGAAAGAAAGATGGATTAGAGCCATAAATGATGAGATGGCCCCCATCATAGAAGAAAATACTTGGGAACTAGCGGATTGTCCTCCAGACAGAAAACCTATTGGGTGTAAATGGGTATTTAAACTAAAATTGAACCCAGATAATACTTTTGAGAGATACAAGGCTCGATTGGTAGCAAAGGGGTTCACCCAAAAAGAGGGGATTGACTATAAGGAGACCTTGCTCCAGTTGTTCGGTTCCCATCAGTAAGGATTCTCCTCAGCCTGGCAGCAGCGGAAGACATGGAAATACACCAGATGGACATTAAGACTGCATTTCTTAATGGTGAATTAGAGGAAGAAATTTTCTGAGACTACCCGAGGGGTTCGTGGAAGAAGGAGAAGAGAGCAAAGTCTGCAGGCTCATAAAGTCCTTATATAGACTAAAGCAGGCTCCCCGACAGTGGAATAAGAAACTAGATGAGTTTCTTACAAGTTTGGGATATACCCGCATCAGCTCTGACCATTCTATCTATATGTTTGAAGATGAGAATGGTGTCATTTTTATTGCAATTTATGTGGATGATCTGCTTCTGTTGAGTAAATCCTTTGAAAAGATCGATTTGTTAAAAACAGATCTTAGAAGCAGATTTGATATGAAGGATTTAGGGGAGGCAAAATATATTTTCGAGATTCAAATGGAGAGAGATAGGGGGAAGAAGATTATCAGACTTACTCAGAAAGAAGCAATATGTAATATGCTTGAGAAATTCCAGATGGAAAATGCTAACAGTTGTACCACTCCCATGGACTTGAAAATAGTGAGTGATGGGAGTGTAGAAGAAGGAGTGATGATCTTAGATGATCAGACGAGTCCAGATGAGAGAGAGTTTATGAAGTCTATCCCTTATAGACAGGTCGTAGGAAGTTTAATCTATTTTATGAATTGTACCAGGCCGGACATAGCGGCAGCAGTTGGAGTACTCAGTAGGAGTCCTAATGATCCTAGGAAGAGAGACTGGTAGGCAGCCAAGAGAGTCATGAGATATCTGGTAGGAACCAGGGAGTTATGGTTGCATTTGGGAGGGGGGCACACTAACATCACTACTTGGAGTGATGCCAGTTATGGGGACGCACCTATGAGAAGATGCACTTCTGGGTTTGTGTTGTATGTTGGGGAAGGGGCTTGCTGTTGGAGCAATAAGCAACAAAAGGTGGTTCCTCAGTCTACTATGGAGGCTGGGTATATAGCGTCTTGTTCTGCTGTAAAAGAACTAATGTGGGTGAAGTCATTGTTGCAAGACCTGGGGTATATGAAGGAGGGAGTGCATGAAGTGTTTTGTGATAATCAAGCGGCCATAGCAATTGTAGCCAATCCAAAACATCATTTTAAGGCTAAACATATGGACATAAGATTAAGTTTTGTAAGAGAAAAAGATGGGAATAGAATAGTGAATCTTGTATATAAATCTGATGAGGAAATGGTGGCTGACATGATGACCAAACCTGTGCCCTCTCCAAAGTTAAAATATTGTAGAGAAAAGTGTGGATTAAAACTGAAGTTAAAGTTAGACTAGAAAATAACTGGAGTGTTGAAATAAGTAGTTTTATTGTATTTTCTAGGTCTAAATTAATTAGCGGAAAACATATAAAAAAAATGTAGGCAGCCTGCCTCCATCTCTTCTCTCTTGCCCCCATACTTGTTGTAGTCACTGAAGGAGAGAGAGAGCAATGGAGCCTTGGCTGCCTCAGCTCCATAGGAAGGACTAATGAGTGACTTAAGTCACTCTCAACAAAAGGTTGAGTCCGGCAAGACTCGAACCCCTAACCGGCAGAGCGCGGCGTAGCCGTTAGCTCTAACTAGTTTGTTGTAGAAGTCCGTTAGGAGATATAGGGTTTCATTGTTATTTAAACCATTGTAGTATATAAAAATCATTTAACTGAAAACCTATACGGCATGCATAGATACAGTTTTACAAAGTACGAAGTACAACACTAATTTGAAACGGATATTGCGCATTTTGTTTCGATAGCGAAACAAATATCGCGCAAGTATTTATTACGGCTGAGATTACATTTCGCGTCAAATCTATTGGCGCACATCATCGCCGAAATCCCGGAATGGTCACTTTGGCATTTAGTGAGGTGGCATGACCTGGCGCCACGTGGAGAGATGACATTCGGTCGCGGGAATTCCGAGGAACGTACGGATGAGTGGAAAGTATTACACGCGTCCACTAATGGCCTTGTCGTACAGAGGCCGTACAGAAAGTACATCGGCAGTAGTACTTTCTAGTACTATACAGTTTTTGTGATTGGTTCGTACAGGCAGTAGATAGGAGCTGTGAGAGGGAATTAGGAAAAACTAGGACTTAGGAAAATTTAGGTAGATAGTCCTCTCTCTCAGAGAGTTTGTGTAAATTGGCATCTTTGCCACCCTATAACTTATCGCCTGGTTGGCCGTTTTTAGTGATTCTTTTTTTCTACGGACTCAGGGGAGTCCAGGCTACACAGGGGTGCAGTCAAATTGTCAGTTTGCCTTCTTGGGCAGCAGTGGTTGTGGCTTAAAGTGGGTTAGTTAAATACTATCTAGAGGCTTCCTGTATTCTGTGGTCCAATGGAGGACACAGAATTGCACCTTCGCCTAAGCAGCATCACGAGCTGCCACCCCAGATGTCGAGCCGCCTGACCAACAACTGTAGCTGAAGTAGGGTTCGCCAGAACAATATCACCGAAAATGCGACGGGCACCATCAAGCAAAACAACATCGATCCGACGCGAGGGAATAATATGAGAAACCTCTCGACGCACAGAAAAGCCCCCTTCTGAAGCGATAGTGGCAACGGTGTCTCGAATAGTGTCGTGCGCCTGGATCAAATCTCCCCCATGGGAGCAACGAAGCAAATGGACACCATCGGGCCCCAAGACACGACCACATGCACAAACAAGAGAGCCAAGTAAAGGAGGATGGGGGAGGCCAAGGCGAAACCGAACGGCGGTGGTGAACTGAGCTGGTGAGAATCGGAGAGTGGACAAAATAGGTGTGGCAAAAAGCCAAGCCCCAGAACCAGGTCCACCACAAGAGAGAAAACGGGCACGAGAAGAATCGGAGGGAAGCGCCTTGAGAAGCTCAGATTTAATGGTGGCGACAACCCGATCGGAAATCAATTCCTGGATACGCTCAACAGATTTTGTAACAAGGGTCGAGAAAATCGGCACATCCACAAGGGAATGGGGAGGAAGAGAACGTGACGCGTCCAATAAAGATTGCTGGAAGGCGAACACACCGTCTAAAACCGGGGGGTTAACAGTAGTTAGAACGGAGGTGTCCCCAACAAAGAAACGGGAAACACGAGTAGAGGCAATAAGACACCAACTTTCCCAAATAGGCAGCGGGAGCAACATGAGCGGTCGATAATAGACCCAACCCCCCAGTAGAGACAGGGAGGGATGTCTGAATGCGGGCCGATGGCCCAGACTCGCGATCAAATGCCCCGCGACCTAACAGAGTGTGGAGGACGTCCATGAGGCGATCGTTAAAAGCCGAGAGAGAGGAGACAAATGTCGAGGTGGGAGGGGAAGTACGAGTGAGGTAAGAAGGGCGGTGGGGAAAACACCTGGTTAACATAGCAAAAGCAACTGGGGGATCGGGAAGGTGGAGAAGGTCGTCCACTTGGGTTAGATCTGTCTGTAGAGCATCATCAAGGAATCGGGTCACGAAAGTATCCGAACCAAGGGGGCAACCAAGCACACGAATGTCATCGGAGGGAGAAGGGGTTTGAAAACCACGAGGGGTAGTAAACGAAAGTGGAATATCCTGAGGAGACCAAATAACACACTTTGACGGCTGAACTGAAAGGTTGAGTTTGGCTAAACGTTCCCTGAAAAAATCATATGCTAACACGACTTGTTCTCTCGGCCTAATAATGTGCGTATCATCTGCGACCGAAGGGAAAAGGCAAGAAGGGAAGGCGGCTGCGGAGGCACGAAGGGCCCGGTAATGGGCAAGGGCGAACAAAGGTCCGCCGAGAGGGTCACCTTGGCGAGTGCCAATAGCAGAGGAGAAAGGAATAAGATCACCATCGGCCGAGAAGGAAAGGATGCTTGCAAAAGAATAGAAAGCCCTCACATAGGGGAATAATTGGACAATCAGAGATAGAGCCGCCATAAGCTCTGAAAAAATCACGTTCCCATCCACCGTATTAAATGCATTAGAAACGTCAACTTGAAGGACCAACTAATGCGGATGTACATCCAACAAAGCCCGAATCCTGTAGACCACGACCTCACAACCCCCACTCGTGGCCACTCCAAACTGATGATGAGAGAAGTAATCATCGAAAGCTGCTTGGAGCTAGAGACATATCGCACGAGCCACCAATCTATATAAAACCTCTCCCACGGCGATAGGGCGAATCCCACCATTAGGTTTGGCAACAGCCTCAAGGCGGGACGCCGTGAGAAGATCACAAATCCGAGGGGGAACATCCCCACTAGTAATAAGGGAACATACTCGAAAATACACATTGAACCCCCGGGCACCCGATTCAGGGGGCAAAACATCGCGAAATAACTCATATACTGTGCCCGAGGGGCACCCTGCTGAAAGGTGAGGAGAAGAGCTAAAAGCCTTAATGAAAACCTCCCGATCCAAAGTAAAACTCTCAGAAGGCTCAAAGGTGTGGATGGAAGGGGGTAAAAGGGAAGGGGCAGGGGGGTGGAGAGCTCGAATGACCTCAATAGTAGAAGAAGATCCGGGGGCAGGGGTGAATGGCTGTAGGGCCCGAACCGCTCGAGAAAGCTCACCAACTCGGCCTTAGTGAATTGCTCGACGATAAGAGGTCGGGACATCCGATGGCCTAGGTGGTCGACGTGATATGAAAGAGGTGCTCGATACCCGATCCTCATGCTCGGCGTGGAGGGACTTCCAGTCACCACGAAGGAATCGGCGACAACGCGCCATAGTTTCTCTAGCCCCACTGCCCCCTCCACGACCTGGAAGGACTAGCACCCAGAGAGAGAACATAAGAAGCAGGTGCCAAGGAGCAATGTCCGCCGGGTTTGAAGAAATGTGGGACAAGGGGAGGTGGAGGGCATCTTGTACTATTGTCTTGACGACCATAGGAATACGGGTGTACAATCGCGGGCGGGGGGCTCCCAAATCATAAGCTCCCAAAACATCTAACTCACGTACGAAATTCCAATCCTCATCTATGGGGCCGGACGGGAGTGTGGTCGACGAATTCCAATCCTCATCTGTGGGGCTTGACGGGAGTGTGGTCGACAATGATTGAGGAGAGGTGATAGACAAAGGACCACCGAGGGTTATACAATGTCAACAACTCCGTGTATGAAGGGAAATGCCGGCCCCAGCGTCAAAAAGGTTGTGACACCCAGGACATTCCAAACGCCTCGAAGGTTTACGAGGTTTAGGTGGAGGTCGGGGAGGGAGAAGGGAATAAGAAGGGCTTCCGGACATGGTTAATAAGTCAAAGAAGACATGGGAATTGGGAGGGTGAGAGGAAGAGAAAGCGTGGTAGAGGAAAAGGAACCATGTGGGATGGATGGGGAAATTGGTAGGGGCCAGAATGAATGTAACATAAAGTTTGATGCCGAAAAAGAAGGGGGCGGGGGGAGTGGGGAGGGGGGGGGGAGTGTGGAAGGAGAGGGTTCAAGAATCGGTTTTGGGTGTGTAAGGGGTAAAGGGGGGGGGGGCAGGGGGAGAGGGTAAAGAAATGTTTGTTTGTCTTTTTTTTTATATTAATATTTTTTGTTTTTTTTTGTTTTTTTTTTCCTTTTTTCCGAGTGATTGTTTATGCGTTTTTGTGTGCCTGTTTGTTATGATTTTTGGAACTCGCTAAACGGGAGGATGGAGAATCAAGCGATTCACGGGTAGAGCAGGGGAGCTAGTGATGACATAGGGGGAGCTAGTGATGACATAGGGGGGGCTAGTGATGACATAGGGGGGTCACACCTGTGGTTTCGCCAATGTGCGTGCTGTTGGCAGCGGCCGCAGGCTAGATCCGGAGGTACATGGTTACCGGGAGGATGTTTTGTCGCGTAGTGTAGAAAGAAAAGACGAAATAGGCCAGATCCGGAAGTACATGGTTACCGGGAGGATGTTCTGTCGCGTAGTGTAGGAGGAAAAGACGAAATAGGCCAGATCCGGAGGTACATGGTTACCGGGAGGATATTCTGTCGCGTAGGTTAGGAGGAAAAGACGAAATAGGCCAGATCCGGAGGTACATGGTAGGGTCAAACATGGTGCATAACATGGCTTAAGCCCACATACACTCTGGAGTATGCAAAGAGGCACCCGCTCTTCACGAAACGTGACTGATGTCACAAATCAAGACCAAAAAATGGAACAAAAAATGGGAGATTGGGAGGGAGTAAAATTGGGAAGCAGATTGGGAGGGAGAGAGCGCAGATTGGGAGGGGCTGGATGGCGGTATGTCTATAATGTCACGAAAAGTCATGCGACGTCACAAGCAGTTCCAAAAAGTAATGCGCGTCATCAAAGATTGTAGACGTTGACAGTCGTCACGGGCATTGTCAGCGTATACAATCGTCATACCCTTTAAGTAACTATGTCGTTGTTACTAGTGTTGTGTATCGGTAAGGATTTACCGATAACCGATATGGACCTTTTTTCAGGTTCCCGATAATCGATATATTGGTACGATATATCGACATTGGTCTTATCGCCGATAAGTAGCTGATAATATCGGGTACTTATCGGCGATAATGCCGATAACTATCGGCGATAATTGTACGGACCGTACAGATAAATGTACGGCCTGTACACGCAACTGTACGTCGTATTCCCCGGACGCGCAGCGGACCCCCTTACTCCCGATTCCGGTAAAAAATCGCAATTTTTCCATCATTATTCCTAGTTTAAGGGGGTTTTCAAAATTCCTGCTGCCAGAATTTTTAAAATATGGCGTTTGGAAATGGTGGCAGTCTGACAGGTGTGTTCGTCTGCTTCTTTCAGTCTGTTCGTCTTTTTTGGAAAAAGTTTGATTCAGAAATTTTACAATATATTTTATTTTTTTCGTTTCGATAGTATAGTTTTATAACAATAAAGTATTAACTTATATTTGTCGACGTTTTTGTGCAGCGCTGTCCGTGAAGATTTCCAGTTAAATAGATACGCGGAACAGATTCTTATACGTGGCATTCCACGCTATATAATGAAAATTATTAAATACAGTATGTTATATAGTACTATTGTATGCATACTATATTTTTAAAAAGTTATCGCCGATATGGAATTTGTTGGTCTTAGACCGATATATCGGGACCTCTTACCGTTCGATAACCGATAACTATCGGTATCGGTGTTATCGCGATAAGTTTTTTACCGATACACAACACTACACCGTGATCGCTATTAGCGTAATAAAAAATATAGCGTAATGAAACAATTAGCGCACTTTACGGTAAATTGTGTTTTTCGGGTACACCATGATACTAATTTATCATGTACTCTAATTTGTAAACTGCTTTGTAAAAATTTTCGGCACATAATATGTCCACACTGAAACATGTAGATGTACCAAAATTGTTCAAGTCGTACGCAGCCGCGTTTTTTTTTACATCTGCGTATGCCGGAAAATATTTACGCAATTATATATATTTATATTTTATGTACTTTTAAGTTTAAAAAGGTACGGAATAGTACAGATATGGCAGTCCGTACACCACACTATTTAAAGGGACACTAAATTACAGTTATGAACCGCATTGAGCGGGGTACCTCAAATAACGTGCAAAAACAATTAGCGTACTTTATTCTATTTGAGAATTTGCCCCAAAAAAAGGGGTACCCCAATTAGCGTCATGTACGCTAATAGCGATTCGCGGTGTAGTTGTTACACATAGGGACGTCTAAAATCCGGGTCCGCCGGATCAATTTATTTTCGCTAAGTTTGAAGTACATGGAGACGCACCCTTACAGGTTACAACTCATTTTTCGGTTCCGTGCACACTTGTCGAATTGTTAATCTGACGGTTGAGATAGAAAGGCGGAATGCTGTATTCTTTCCTCCAATGAGCTCATAAGAAGCTGAAAGTAACTCAGCGCTACACGTCGACCATATTTACAAACCGTTTGGAGACAATCCTGACCGTCCGATTAGATAGTTCCTCCCTGAAAATGCTTTAACGTCTTTTTCTGAAATTCCAAATCGTTCTCAATGATTGTCTCCGAATGCTGAAAATTTGAAGCAAACCCTAAAAAGCCTCCGAAAACCTAAAAAAAAAGCCCTAGCAAAAAATTGTAAGCCCATGGCGCGTCGAAATGAGGATCCGTGGGACGACTCTGTCTTGATTGACGCTTTCGATAGCGCTCTGAAAACCTATAAGGTGAGTCTTTCACACGTGTGTGTTTCGATGATTTGTTCTTGATTGTTGTCCTTTTGACCATGCTGCCCATCGCTTTTAGGGTTATACCAGTAGCCTTAGTTTACACTAAATTATGTTTTGTCCACGTGGCGCGTTATTTGTAATTAAATAGGGTTATTAACATTTCTTCATGATTTTGGATTGAAAAAGCACTCACTGGAGATCGAGGCAGTGTTTTTTTCCTCGGCCTTTCTTTTGGTTCTTTTGTTTTTAAGGTTTGAGTTTCTAATTATGTTAGAGGAGGTTTTTGTTTTTTCTGTTGAAATTTATTATCTGTTGTACGTTCGAATGGTATGTTTGAGTTTTTTTTTTTTTCTGCCAGAATTATCTCTTCTGATTTTATTTTTTTCTTGTCTCCTCGGTGGAAATTTTAGCTTTCTCGATTGAAGCGTGCTTAGTCTTCTTTTTTTGTCTGCCCTAACTTAGTCCAAAAAAAATGTGAATGGATGATTTCTGCAGAAAATGAATGCTGGTGGTAGCAGAAAAGAGGAGGATTCAGTTTTGGAGAACGGGACTGAAGATGAATTGAGTCACACAGAGAGGTGAGAAAACTGTAAGTACCTGTAGAAGGTATGTGAGGTCCTAAATAGCTTTTTTTTTCTTTTTTATTTTATGAGATTCAATTTTTGGAGTGTGGAAAGAAAGTGGTTCATACAGTTGAATTCTTACCGGTAGACGGTGGACTGTACACCGTGTATTGCTATTAGAATTAATGTTTCCTTCGGCATATATAATTTTTAAATGAAATTTTCTTCGTGCACACTTGTCATATGTTCATTCAGAAGCCGCAAATTTAGAAGGTGAAAATTTTACCCTTCCATTGCAACCGTGAAGTCGGATTAATAATTCTACAAGTGTTTTCAAAGGCCGAAAAATACAGACAGTGATAGACGGTATAGTCTCCTAAATTCGTTTTATTTTTCCAGAATTGAAAAAATGATAGTCCATTTATATTAAAAAGAAAAAAAAAGAAAGTTGGTATGGTGAAGGTTTAATCTTGTTATGGTTGTCCATATGAATGTTTAATAGGCCCCTATGAAACCCCTAACCGCCCATTGTACAAAAAGAATGGGATTTTAACTTGCAGTGACAACTCTCAATATTATAAAGAACAGTCCATTCCATTCCATTCCATTTCCATTATTCCTCCCCCTTCCTCCCTCCTCCTCTTTCCTCTCCCTCTCCCTCCCTCCCTCCTCCTCTCCCTCCTCCTCTCTCTCCACTCCTCCTCCCCTCTCTCCCTCTCTCCCTCTCTCCCTCTCTCCCTCTCTCCCTCTCTCCCTCTCTCCCTCTCTCCGGCCAATGTAGCTGAGGAAGTAGGACATGACCTCCCGCGTTTAGGTTAGAATTAGTTGCGATAAGCTTATGTGTAAGCCTCAAAAATTGCATACAAAATCGGTTTAATCCATAACAATTTTGGTGGAAGTAAAGTTGTTTTCGTTATGTGAAGGTCTATTTTAAGTTGATAAAAAACAAAAGCTTTTTATCTTTTGATGTGCCTGGTCCTTGGTCATTTCTTATTTTTGAGCCTCGATTCAATTCATATTCTTGTATCACGACTCCATTTTTGCCTTTGATTTTGGTGCGAGTTTCTTCATCAATATCCTCCATCTTAACCATGGTTCTGACTCGTTTCAATCTAAGTCTGGCTAATAATTTTTTTAGGTTTCTGATTTGTAGTATTTTAGGTGAAAACTAAAATGAAGATGTGGTGCAAACTATGAATTGGTGTAGACCGCCTGGCATTGTATTCATGTATATGAACTGTTTTTACTATAATCCACACTAATAGTTATGGTTGGTTTGAATAGAAATAGCTTTTTCGTAATTCCGTAAGTTTGAGGTGTTTTGACCGTAAAGAACCAAGAATTTTTTTGCGAAACGTTGAAGAACTCGTCAAAAATGCTAAAAAAGATGGAAAACTTTGATAAAGCACTAAACAAAATTTCTATGGAGACTATGAAACAGTGGTACGGGAGAACGAAGTCGAGGAAAAAAAACCTCCACATCAACTGCAGTTGAAGCAGAAAGGAAATTGAAGTCCTTATTTTTGACCACCGATGAAGGAGGAGAGGAAGATCTTGGAAAACAAACATCGGATGTTACAAAAGCGCCAGCTGGCAGTTTTTCAGCCCTTCCAGGTGGCAGTACTGGAGTGGAAAGTAGAAAAGGAGCAACTGAGACAGAAAATGGTTATGATCAACAGCAGCCATGGCTGGGAGGAGGAGGAGGAGGAGGAGGAGGACAGGACTGGTACTCTTATTACGGCAATTATTATGATCCTTATGGTTGGGCCTATCCTTCTCAATATCAAGACACTTGGCAGTCGTACTATTATGGCGCGACAAATTTTCCTTCTGAAGTTTCCACAGCCTTGACTAGTTCAGTAAATCCTACTCCTGAAACTTATGACCCTTCTTCTCTCACAAACCAAAATGAGATGAACGTAAACCACCCTTTACCTTCAGAAAATCAGTCGTCTGTTCCCACTAATGTTGCTAATACCTGGCCTCTTCCTCCCCCTCCTTTTCCTCCTCCTCATCCTCCTCCACCTCCTCCTCTCCCTTATTATGCCCAAACCATGGCTGCCCCACCAGCGAATCCCAATGTTTCAAATTATGGGTGTCCTTATGAGTCGTCTTGTTGCGCGTCACGTCACAATCCATGGCTGACAAGTGTCTGCTGTGGTTCTCTCTCTAGTTGGGCCCATCATGTTCCATGTGATTCTCACCGTTTACCACCTCCGTTATCACCACCCCCACCACCACCACCACCACCACCTCCTGTTCCTCTTCCTCCTCCTCCACATCATAATCACCACTCCCACTACCCTCACTACACCCACTACCCTTATTCACCATATTGCCTCCATGCCCCGTATTCTCCTTATTCGTCCCCATATTTTTCCTTCCCCTCCTACTCTCCCTTCCCTCCCTCGGGCCACCACTATTACAACCGTCCTCCCATCCCTCCTCCTCCCTCCATACCTCCCCCAAGCTATGGCCATGGCTGCAATTGCTGGGCTTCAAAGGACTACCAAAAGCACTACCCCTCCGGTCATGTTTCTGATCCATATTATGGGTGGGAGAGGAGGGGACATGGGGGCCATGGGGGTCATGGAGGACATGGAGGACATGGAGGATATGGAGGACATGGAGGTCATGGTTCTAAAGGACCAACTGGAGAATCCGGTGGACAAGTTTTACCAGATTCTGGGGTTTCTCCAAACAACGAGGAGGCAAAAAAGGTTTCGGGAGAGTGAGAATTGAAGGAGAGTGAGAATCGAACGAGAGTGAGAATCGAAGGAAAGAGAGAATCGAAGGAGTGTCAAGGAAGTTGCAAAGAAGCTTCTTTCGAGCCTCCCTGTTAGTCTTGAATGGGACATCGGTTTTGATTTGTCGCTTTGTAAGATACAACAGATGACGTAGTTAAGTTTTGACATGTGGAAAATGCAAATATGTTTTGGCATATGTGAAATTAAGGCATGTGAAAACGGAATTAAGGATTTGACAGAGGCATTGGTGTTGTTCTATGTACAGTTATGTTCCTTTTTGTAAAGTAAGTGAAAGCTACTTTGTTATTTCGACGTGCCGGTTTTGCGATTCCGAAGAAAGTTTGTTTTTTTCTATGGTACAATGACATTCATGCTGACCAGTTTTGATGCGGTCTTCCTCATTTTATCCGTATGAGTACCTGGTTTGAGAGCATTAAATACAATATCAAGAAGTAAGAAAAGATAAGATAAGACATGTGCTTAGGGTCTATGGCAAATGTCTCCAATCAGGCAACAGCATTTTTTTGACGCTGTGTTAGGAAAGTTTGTGGTTGCTACACATTTTATCATCGGGTGATAGTTTCCTCTACAGTAGGCAGATAGGTTTTTTTGCTTCGGAATTCCTCGGGAGACAGTTTCAGTTTGACGAAGTCGGAATAAGTAAAGATTATCGGCTGTATATGCCAGCTGTTGTCACTAATTGGATCAAAATAAGAAGGCATGTGAATATTAGTTAACGGTATAACTTCAAATGTAATAAACCGGTACCGTTGCCACATCATCTTCAACTGATGACTGTACAACTTGTTCTGTTCAGTTATTTTAGGTTTCCCGTGTATATATACAGTGGCGACTTATTTGTGCGTAGTGCCACTACAAATGTAACCAAACACTGAAAAGTATGAAAAGAATCGCAAAAAAGTTTTTTGAGGAGGTTATGTGCATATACGGACGGAGACAAGGCTCCTGAGAATTGTGAGCAAGGGAACTGAAAACGATAAAACCTATATCACCAAGTAACAATTTACACTCAAATAAGTTTTTTGAGGAGGTTATGTGCATATACTGACGGAGACAAGGCTCTTGAGAATTGTTAGCGAGGGAACTGAAAACGATAAAACCTATATCACCAAGTAACAATTTACACTAAATGACTACTCGTTACCGTGACTAGGTAAGGCCAACATCTATGAAGGCATTTTGATGTGGACCAGATCCCTTGGTGGAAGATTTGGATGGCCCCGATAGTCATCAGTCACCGTGCTTCGTTGAAGGAGAGCCTTATTTTGCGCTCGTTAAGGGCAAACGATACTAGTCGACAGGAAAAAGCAAGTAAAAGGCTCGATGGAGGACTCCCTGTTTCCATTATGTTTATAAGTTATTTGTGCACGATTGCTAAGGAAAATGTCAAAGGACTTGTCAAAAATCCCATAATCTCCACTGCAAACGGGATAGATAAGTGTGTGGGTCCACATGAGGGTAATCTCGTTCTTTAGAAGCCGTTCTGTCCCTAGCCGCCTCATCTGTATGCAATGCTGCGAGAGAAAAACCATTTACCCTAGCCATATTTGTGAGGGCCACATTACCAAGGGTCCTTTCCAAGATAATGAAGGAAAACCTATTCAAACCGAGAGTTTCGAAAACCACTAGACTAAGGGCACAAGGGGAGTATACGAGAAACCTCTCATTTGATAGTGTAACGCGCTTCGACGCCAATAGTAGCAATGGAATTCCACACAAAATCATGTACACAAAATTATGTACACAAAATCATTAGCTACAGTAGGTTGCTCTCCATGTGAGCAACGAAGAAAATGGACCCAGTGAGCATCAATAGATTAGTTCCTTTTTTGTTTTCTTCCCTCCACATGTAGTTTTTCAGTTTTAGCATTGCCGCCCCTTTTTGTTCCCATGGACTCAGATGGTTTACCATCGTGTTTTTTATTAAAGTGTGAAACCCTTTCAGAGACAAGGCGGGTTCCTTAGAAGCCATGGATGAGGTTAACCCAAACCGTAGACATAGGAGCACACGTGTAACTATTCTGACGTCAGACGGACTGTCGCTAAAATTTGTTGCAAGATTGGCGAACCATTTACTACAAATTTTCTTCTATTTATGCATAATTTAACGTACGACATCCCCATTTTCCAACATTGGATATTGAAGTGAAATTCTCGCACGGTTTCAGGGTGTCGCACTAAATGTCCGCACGTTTTGTTTCGTAGACCTTTCCCCCTTTTTCCTCTCCCTCTCCCGCCCTCCCTCTCCTGTCCGTCTCTCTTCTTTCCTTCGACCTTTCTGAGGGAGCGAGAGAGTCCTCTGCTCGGCAATATGCGGCAAGGGATTGGAGGAAAAGCGGTCCTCGTAGCGATTGCTGCCACGTAGGCCTCCGTCCGTACTCTAAAGTCTCAACTGTATTTTATAGCACAGTACCTTACTTAGTGTATCGTACTTTGTTTACGTAGAAACAGTATTCTGCACACTTCGTTTTTTTATTTTTTTTCCTTTTGTGTGTATCGTACCTGCAGTCTTTGATGAGACGTGGAAAAAGAAAGCGTTGACTCTATTTTGACTCTGGTATATGTTGTTTGTTGAAGGCAGTCAATTTAGTGTTTGTGATGATTTAGGGTTTGCCTAGGAAATAATTCATTGAAATCTATGACAGTTTTGAAATGATATTTTTGATTCTTTTAATTTCTCCACTAAATACACTTTTTCCACTATTAGTGTGGCTTGTTTTAGCAGGTTATCGCTGGTAATCCTTAGTAATTATTACTTTCAGTCCCTGAGATTTTTTGTTTCAAGCAGGTTAGCTTATCCAATCCAAAAAAATTTCAAGGACTTAGTTTTTAAATAGTGAGGACCAAAAAATTTCGACATAAATTTGAGTGACTTGAAAACATAAAATCAAAGCCGAAGAACCTGGAGAATTTCATCCATTCCTTATGATTGACATTTCTTGTTTGAATAGCTGATTTGGTTGTTTTAATTCGTCCAGCTGAGAATTTTTCTTGTTTTTAATGTAAATCGGTTGTTCTGGAATGCAGTATTGGTGTGGTTTCAGGCAATTACATATTTGCCCCATCCATGGAGGAATACTGGAGTAAAAAAAACTCTGAAGAGTCTGAAGGAAGTTCTTCCTCTTCTCCTTCTCCTTCCCCTTCTCTTTCTCCCTCTTCCGATGCCAAACATTAGTGGGAAGTCAATTTAACAATTATAAAGATTAATGCTTCTTTCGCATCTTCTTAGACATGCTTGTAAGTATTCTGTCGGAAAGTGTTTTTATTTTTGGTGCAATTTACATGAGTGGTGCACATTTTCTAGGCACGCTATTGTAGGTTTACCATAGGTAATGGAATTTGGTGGTGTTGACAAAAAAAAAATAAAATTGTGAACCCTAAATTCTTTTGGACCATGGAAGTAAACATTAGTGTTGGGTATCGGGTAAATTCATATCGCGATGATTTCGATACTTGATATATCGAATATCGATCGAGCAGACTCTTCGATATATCGTACCGGGACCAACATAAATCATCGCGATATATATCGCGATATATAATATTTTTTAAATTTAATGTTTTATACAATATGTTTTTTTAGCGAAAAAAACAAATTGTCTGATACGCCACGTACGACGTGATTTTCGTTCCGTCACTTAAAGTTAGACGCCGCAAAATGTAACCGACAAAAAAGTACTAATTCTGTAATTCATATAATTACTTATTTAGTACGTAGAGAATTTCATATACGAAAAGTTCACACTAATTTAGTCAAAGTATGATCTGAAAAAAAAAAAAAATGCAGACTGTTTGTTTCAAGCTTTCAAGTAAGAATACCTACCAATCTGCAGGCAGATTGGTAGCCATTAGCCCATTACTGCTTATCCATTTCCAGCGACTAGTATTATTCTTTTTTTTAGGATTTATTTTTTGAAGTTTACAAAATGTGAATTTTTATTATTATTTTTATTAATTCGGAGTAGCACTAGCTACAACTACCAGCTGCACTAGTACAAGCAGCAGCAGCAGTAGTACTAGCAGCAGTAGCAAGAATAGTTTTTTTTTTTTTTTTAAAAAAGGTCTAGATATATTTTCGATACGATATATCGGCGATACATCACAATATTACCCGAAATTCGATACATATCGAATATCGGCAAATGGTCCTCGATACCCAACACTAGGAAACATCCTGTTTTGTGTCTATTATTTTTCATGGTCCACAGTTTTACATGTTTATGGCAGAAGTAAATGAGTGTCATCCACACCAATTGGAGACAATGTAGTGTAGCAAGTTCATCTCATGTGATTGAAATTAATTGGTAACCACATTCACTGCCATTTAACGCAATGAAATTCACGGAACCTTATTACGTTCTATGTAACTGAACATTGCCCAATTAGTGAGGACTTATCCATGACTAGGTTTTTTTATTCCATTTATCTTATCAATTTTAAGGGTTCTTTTGCAGTGAAGTGATTCGATTGACTCTAGAACATGCATGAGAAAACCTAAAAACTTCTTGGTTGGTTTTTCTTGCTCCCTTTTTTTTTTTTTTTTTTTGCAGGGAAACGCTAGTATTTGATGAAGTTCCAATATGAACTTCCCTCGGTTTATGGCGTCAACTGTTTTTTGAGTCAAACTAGATAAGGGAAAGGTGCTTGACAAATGTTACCGTTTTAAGAGTTTTGAGTTTCAAAAAACTAGCACAAATTGCATTATGTAATGGCAAGGATTACTAAAAAAATCTAAACAATAAGATGATGAACAGTTTGTGGAACGTTGTATAGGAATTTGTGCATTGGTTTTGTATCCTAACAAACTCTAAAAAACCCTCAGTGGTGAAATTCAAATTTATTAACGGATTAATATTACTGTCAACCCAAAGTGATGTAGTATATGTGTATGCATCATTTATGTCATATCTCGAACTAGACATGTTAACAAAACAACTTATGGATGTCATAAGCATTCTGTTCAAAAGTTCACAAGGAGGAAGAAAAGTACAAAAGCGTGAAAGGTACGATAGGATATGATACGGTACGATACGCTACTTATGATTATGTCATATAAGAACGATGACGTCAGGTAATTCTGAAGTCAAGAGTACAAATGAGAGGGAGAGGGAGGGAGAGATGGAGAGAGGAAGGGACGGATGGAGGGAAAGAGGGGTGGAGGATTAAAAATCTCTCTCTCTCTCTCTCTCTCTCTCTCTCTCTCTCTCTCTCTTTCTCTCTCTCTTTCTCTCTCTTTTTATTTTACTTTGTTTCCCTCTCTCCCTTTCCATCTTACCCCGCTTTCTCTTTTTTTTGCTACTTTTCTACCTTTTCCTTTCCCTCTTTTTCCTTGTCATGAGCTTGTAGCTCAAAATTACTTCCTTCTTGCACTTTTACTACATTTCTTCTGATTTCCTTTCCTCCTTTCTCTTACTTTGTCCTCTCCATTCTCATCTCCTCTCTTGCTTCTCCCTTACACTCAATTTCTTCTCTATCCTCATCTCACTCCACACTCCATCCTCCCTCCTTGCTCACCGCTCCCTTTTTTCCCTCTACTTGCTTTTCCCTTCACTCACCTCTCCCTCTTTTCTTTCCTTCCTCTCTTTTCTTCCCTTTCCTTTTCTCTCACTCCCTCTACTTCTCAAGTATAGATGGATGAAAAACACAACAACCGTTTGTTCTCGATAAGTTTTTGTTTCCGTTCGAGGTACGAGGAAAAGCATTCAAGTACATTCGATTTCGGAGAATAAGAAGCGAATTATACGAGCTCGAAAAGATGGGAGAAATAACTCCAAAAGTTTGAAGTTTTGTAAACATGCTCATAAGAATGTGTGGAAGGTTTTTCGCATTCATGGTTATTTTGACCATGGATTCTTTAACAAAAAAACATTGAACTGAAGTTGATTTTGTCAGGGTTGTAAATTTGTATTTGAGTTGAAATTTTGTTGAGATTTTGTTTGATTGTTGTGGTTTTTTTTTGAATAAGTGAGACATTAGAATAAGCAAAAAACTTTGTCGAACTAAAAATAATGTTATGTTGAAGGATAGAAAAAAGTGGAAAATAATGTTTTGAAGAGATGAAGAATAAAAAATTATGTTTTGTTGAAAGAGAATGAGAAATAATGTTTAGACATTAGACATTATTTTTGTTTTGTCATTCAACAAAACCTTATTGTTAATCTGACAAAGTTTTTTGTTTATTCCAATGTCTCACTTATTCAAAAATAACCACAACAATCAAACAAACCTCAACAAAATTTCACCTCAATTATAAAACTTACAACTTCGACGAAATCAACCACAGTCCAATGTTTTCTGCTGAAGAGATCCATTGTCAAAGTAGCCATGGAAGCGAGAATTTTTTTATACTTTCTTATAAGTATGTCCACAAAACTTCAAACTTTTAGAGTTGTTTCCCCCATCTCCTCGAGGTCGTAAAAACTGCTTTTTATTCTCCGAGATCAAATACATTTTTAATGGTTTTCTTATACCTCGAATGGAAACAAACTTATCGAAAAAAAGTCGTTAATGCGTTCCTCATCTATCTAGACTTGAGAGAGAGGAGGGAGAGAAAGGGAAGGGAGAGAAAGAGAGGAAAAAAAAGAAAGAGGGAGGGAAATAAGGAGACGAAAGAAAAGAAAAAGAGGCGAGATGAGGGAAAAGCAAGGAGAGGGAGAAGAGGGATAGGTGAGCAAGGAAAGAAAGGGGAGTGGGGAGTGAGGAGAGGATAGAAAATAAAATGAGTGAGAGGGAGAAGCGAGAGAGGAGATGAGAGTGCAGAGGAAAAGAAAAGATAAAGAAAGATGAAAGAAAACCAGAGGGATGATTGAAGTAAAAGTGCAAGAATTTTTTTATTTTTTATCTACAAGCACATGAGCGGGAAAGGGAGGGAGAGGAAAAGGTAGAAAAGTAGCAAAAAAGAGAAGAAAGGCGAGGTAAGATGGAAAGGGAGAGGAAGAGGGAGAGGGAGAGGGAGGGGGAGAGGGAGGGGGAGGGGGAGAGGGAGGGTTCATGTATTGTTTTGATGTTTCACATGACATCTTTGTCGCATTTCATGAACTTCAAATTTTTAGTTGCTTAATTTATAATCTTATGTCTGTTTTACTGTGTTCTTAAATTTAAATACTTCAAGTCGCAAGTAAAAAATTTAAAAATATGTAACTAGTAATGCATGTATGTTTATGCAGTCATGTGCATGATCCCTTATTGGTTTTCGCAGCTATTTGTCGCATGTTTGAGGCTTTGAAGAGATGGAAGTTAAATAACAATTTTTGAAATGATTGCCAATCATAACTACTTGTCTACACTATATTAATGTGTTTATTATTTAATGCTTGCCTTTTATCTAGGTCAATATTGTAACGTTCAATACCACTGTTGAAGTAAATGCCAATGATTCTTTTTACGAGCATCAAACGCAATGGCACTTGTGAGGGGTTTTTTTATTGTTATTTTGAATGTTTTTTTCTTTAAAATTGGAAGACACGCCCATAATATGATCTCTTAAATTGTCGTTAACCTCCCCTAAATTGAAATTGTCCTCGTTCCACCTCTATGTGGCAATACTTGATGCCCCTCTTGTATTGATTCCATTTTCATTTTTTGTTCGTACCTTCGTTGACAGGTCATTGTCGACAAAGTCTATCTCAAAAAAAATGTCAACACTAAATAAATACTTCACTTTATTTCATCAGACGTAGTCTATATTCTGGCAAAATCTTTAGTAACAACAGTCGATAAACAAACTCAATCTCCACAAGTGTCATCAGATGAAGTTGACTTCGCCACTATGTCATCGCCTCTAATAATTTCCTTTTCACTGCCTTTCCTAAGGCTGACAAATAAAATCCTCCGAACCCCATGATGGTCAGAATGCCCATCGTGATGCTTGTGATGTCCATGACCTAGGTCTTGCCCTTTTTCTCCCTCCAAGTCCTTGGCAGTCACGACCTCACATACCATTTTTCGTTTTTTTGTTCTTCACTGTTTGCACAATTCTTTTTCTCTTTATCAAGATGTCTCGAATGTGGGGATCCTTTGTATCCATGGTCCAAGCTTGACTTCATACCTGTCCCAATCCAGTTAAGTCTACAATGCCATGTAAAGACATGCGACGTCACAAGAAGTATCGAAACATATGTTGCCACAACATCGAATGTAAACGTTTACAACCGTCACAGGCATTGTCGGCATATACATTTGCCACACGTGTGCGAAGAACATTAGCTACAATACAAAGAATGGACAAAAAGAACAATTGACTTATGTAAGTACCTATGCTTATGGTGGGGTGAATTTCTATAACCCTTCGAGGGAGATCCATGTGCATGAATATTGTGTACCCCCTTTCCCTTGTGAGATCTTTGAGGGGAGCTACGTTGTCTCTCATCGAGGTCAGGGGATGGTATGCGCGAGAACTTCAATACAGTTCTATAGGTACGTGGAGCTTTCGGAAATTTTTAAAAGTAGTTGAGTTATTTGAGTGTGTAGTTCGAGTGAAAAACTGATATTGAGAATAAAGGGACAGATTTGAAATGAGTTTTGGCAATAACGCGTATCCAAATTTTTGTTGTGCTGGAGAGTTTCTGAGTTTCACAATTCTTGACGGAAGTGAAAGGTGTGAATGTTGAGACTAACGAATTTGCGAGTTTTTTCTTATACATTTGGACACTAAGAAGCTTTACATGATTTTGTCGAAAAGTTACTTATGTTCACAATTTACCTTGGCGTGTAAACTCCCCCTCATTTTGTGTTTACGCATTTCAAGATGCTTCATCACAAACTTTCACACAAACCACACAGTTTCACTTTCACTTTTTGATGCTTCAATTGTTATGCCAAACTAGATGAAGGCTAACCCTCCAAATGTCGAACATAAAAGCTTAAAAACATTTAGTATCTCGTGCGCCAAACAGGACCTTGAGTACATAGTGCACCAAAATAAACCTTTGAGTATAGTGTGCACCAAACTAAACTGTAACTGGGTAAGTTGCGTTCCGCTCCGTTCATTGTTCCTCCAAAAAGTGGAATTACCATTTTGTATTAATTGATAAATTCTCTAATTCATCTGTCTTCTATTAATCATAATTCCTTGGTCCACCCTCCTCCCCAACCGCACCTCCCACCCTCCCCTCCCTCCCCCCCGTCCCCCCCCTCCCCTCCCCCTCCTCCTGAAAATGCATTTTAGTTCACCTATAAAACCCTAGTTTCTAGTTTTCACCTTTGGACAGGTGGCGAATTGGGACAGGTGGCGCCTTTGGACAGATGGCGAATCGAGTAACTAGAAACTAAATTTATATTTTGGATTTCGAAATTTGTTTGTACTCGAACTGCAAATCTATTGTAAAAGAAAAACAACCAATGGCACACCAAGTTTTACCTCAATATAAGGAAACAAGAAAACATTCCCTTTCATTAATACAATCGCTCGTTTTTAAGCTAGTGTTAAGGCTCATGAGTTTGGCCCTAGGCAAACTCAATGCACTATATATAAGATGTTGTGGATCACAATTAGTCACGAGAATATCTTTATATCAATTTTATGAGATCCACACCGTTAATTTTTTTACCAGTTTATTTTGGACTTTACAGCATATCCTACAAATTAATATGTTTGGAGAACATAAGTGTTTTATGATAAGAAAATTGCGTGGGCCATATCTATAGCCGAGGTTTAGAAAAAAATAGTGTGGTTCACAATAATTGACCTGTATCTCAATTTTATTTACGCGGACCACACTAATTATCCTTCATTACATTGTTGATACACGAAAAAATTGTGTGTTGGAAACTACACCGTGAATCGGTATTAGTGTTAATGTTTTTTTTCGCCACTTAAAACATATTTTTTCCGTGCACACGTGTCTGATTTTTGGTGGGAGACATCCAATCGAAAGGCGAGAATAATATATTGTATGTTGGAAAAAGTGATACAAGGTGTAGTTTGGACGTGGAAATAGTGTGATTAGACTAGGAGAGTTGGTAACTCTAATTCATGTGTCTGGTTTTTTGAGCAAAATACATGAATTGGTGCCATAAACACTATTTAGGTAATTGAATTATGATTGGCTTCGGCCACCTTGCAATATATAGTGTAGCGTAGTTAATAATTCATTTGACGCTAATAATTCACTAACTCCAATAGCAATATAATTTGTAAGGTGTTATAGTCCGCAAATTTTTTAGGCACCGTGGATCACTATTCTCTTTAAGTAAATAGTGAAATACAGAGTACCGGGTCCATACTTGGTGATATTAAATTTTGATTTATGTTTGAGCGACGTCGACGATTTTCAACCGTTTACCATGTAAGAAAAAAAAAACAATTAGTTTTATCAACACTAATAATTGGTATTATTAAAATTGGGATGCGATCGGTCGAAATCCCATTCTTTAGTTGAGAAAGATCCTCTGCGCTTCCCCGGCTACCTCTATCGTCGAACAATGTTCAAACATCATATATATATAGCATATATATATATATATATTATATATATATATATATATATATATATATAGATTATATATATATATATATATATATATATATATATATATATATATATATATATATATATATATATATATATATATATATATATATATATATTATTCTATGATTAGCCATCTTATCCTCTTGGCACAGGGAAAGTACACCATGTATCACTTTTAGTGTTGACATTTTTTTCGCCTCTTACACATCTTTTCGTCGGACACATGTGTCCGGTTTATGAATGGAGATCACCAATTGGAAAATGAGGACCTTGCATTTCAATCGGAACCGTCAGATTTTTAATCTGACAAGTGTGCACAGAGAAAAGATGTTTTGAGTGGCGAAAACATATTAACACTAAGCGATTCCCAATGTACATGGTGTTGCTAATAACCAAATTACTCAACTCTTTTATTTTTCTTAAGCCATGAAAAAGTGATAGCCAGCTTAAAACACTTTTAAATAACAATTTTATCCATGCGAGAGTACAAAACAAGTTGAAATGTGAATAGTAGGACAGGTAGAAGACAAAGAATGAGGATGTTTTTTCTTAGGTTAAAAAGAAAACCCTTAAAAATCGAATATCGGAAGCTCATTAAATCGGTGAAATAACGGCCTATTGATTGTGACAGGTGTATGGATATTGAAGCGTGTAAAATCGAAGGAAAATCAGTTAGGGTGTTTCTCCATGTACATGAAACTTAACGAACTTACTTTGTTTTTTAGCGCAGATCCGACCGACCCGGATTTCAAGTGTCCCTATGTGTAACAACGAAATTGTTACTTAAGGGTGTGACAATTCTATATGTTGACAATGCCCGTGACAGCTGTCAACGTCTACAATATGTGATGACGCACCATATTTTTCGTAACTGCTTGTGACGTCGCATGACTTTCCGTGACATTGTAGACGTACGGTCTTCGAGCTTGTGCGGTTTCATTGTTGAAGGAGATGCGCTTTGCCTTTGTGTATCTTGCCCGACATCGAAATCTTGAGACCCCTGCAAAAAAAAAATCCGTAACGGACGCAAATGGACAAAATGAAACAAATTATGCACTTTTCATCGTCGTATTGAACGCAAACAGACAAAACATAACGAACAGTGTACTTTTCGTCGTCGCTTGAATTCATTTTAAATTTTTAGAAAATCTCTACACGTGTGAATACGTGTTCCTATTTGTTTCTCGAAAATACTTTGCTTTAAAACACATCGCCCATGTGTTTTAAAGAAAAGTTTGAAGATGACGTTTTTTGGCGTGGCCGTGGGTCGAAGAACACAAGACGACAACATGTACAACCGTGTATCGTAATTAGCGTTGATGTTTTTTCGTCTCTTAAAACATCTTTTCTCCGTACACACTTGTCGGATTTTCGATCTGAGACCGCCATTCGTAAATTGAGAATAGAATTTTTCAATCGCAACCGTCAGATCCACAATCCAACAAGTGTTTAGTGAGAAAATATGTTTTAAGAGGCGAAAAAACAGTAACGCTAATTACGATTCACGGTGGGTAGTACGTCCTAAATTTGACGATGATGCAAAATGTATTTCTCCTTTTTTTTATTTTTTTGTTTGGTTGAAACTTACTGGGTACTGCTCAAAGTTTTACAGGAAAACGACAGAAAAAACCCTTACTTTGGCAAATGGAGATACGCACCCTTAGATACGCTCCACTATTATCTATATTAGGGATTGAAGAAAAAACAGGCACCGAAGTAGTGTCACGGTAATTCCATTCGGCGGTCCCAGTAAATGTACGGAAAATTCTACTGGCAGCGTTTACTGGAAGACTATTCCATTTTGTCGGGCCAATAACAAACATTCCTCAATTATGATTGGCGCCACATAGGTTAGAGTCCAGATTCAGAAAATCTTAAAAAAATCCACAAACGGAAAGTCAGAAAGTAATGTATGTACGATCGGAGGTAGTTAGGGCAAGGTTCCATTAGGGGAAAAATGCCGTTGTTTACTGGAAGCCGTACTATTTCGTACAGTGCCGTACCCAAAAAAAAATGTCAGAAAAACAAGGCTACTGAATGAGGGATGTGATTCTCCATGTTTATGGGCGTTAATGTGGACCGTCGGATGCATAATCGGATATGACATTGGCTGACACTTTCAGTTCGCAACAAGTGACCCCGAGTAGGTCAATTCCCAGCGCCTGAACGAATTGCATTGTGCCTCGTGGAAAAGTGAACAAATATCCACAACGACCGCGCGACCAGGTGGGTACACGTCTCACATGACATGTGCCTTCCGCCAGGGAGGATGCGAGGCCACCGGAAGCCGTAAGAAAATCTTTGACGGAGGATATTGTTTCACGCGTCTGTCGCCATCCACTAACCATTCTGACATTTTCGTACGTTTTTACAAATTTTAAGTTTCTTCCGCCCGTACAGATTTTATTCAATAAGTCGTACGAGTCACTTTTTACCTTCGTTGGTAAAAATGTGTGGTCACAATATGCTGTTAGAGATTCTGTAGAGATTACCAGAATCACATTTATCTACTACGTGGACCAATAAAACTGTGCTACGCAAACAAAATGTCGGTTACTGACCCGACACAATGGAACGGTCTCTTCAGGAAACGAATTTTCGACGTTTACTGAGACCGCCTAATGGAACAACGCTCTTAATTATTCGTACGTAAAGTTAGATTTTTATTTTTAAAATGGAGAGAAAATTTTTGAAACGGAATGGGAAAAAAAACGCGGCAAACTTTGAGGTAGCGGCATACTTTCAATGTCGGTGGATGCTAGGCGGAGCGTGCGAGGATGTTTTCAGCTAACCTGCATCCAGCGTGGCAGGCAGCACATGGCTTGTAGGACATAGGCACATGGCCTGTAAGACGTGTAGGCCTGTGATCGCTTGCTCAAATTGGATAATTTTTTGCTTTTTATCGTGTACCAATGGTACACGACCTTATCATGACTAGTATCGTACAGCTCTCCTCGCAAGGAGAGTTTCGTGACACTGGACGATGTGCGCGATCGCTTCGCGGATCTGAAAAAGTGTAATATCCAACGCGATCGCTTCGTGGATCTGAAAAAGTGTAATATCCAACGGCCAGGAATTATGCCGACATCATTGGAGCCTCCCGACAGCTTTACAGTAACGATTTTTCGGCTGACAAAAGAAAAATCAAGGTATGGATTTGTACGGCGCTGTACGAAAACGTACGGTGTCCAGTAATGAACCCCACTTTTCGTCTAGTGGAATTCTACCCTCAATAACAATGAACAGTTAATATGAGTTTTCAATTGGAATTTACTGGAATGGCCTCATAGAAAGGTTAAACTCAAGTGCTGTACCATATAAAAGGCCGTACATTAAACATGGAACCAGCTACTCAGCTAACCAATCGGATACATTGTTTTGTATTCCGGAAATCGAGCTTCTCGGACAGTAAAATTTAAAAACTAAAAGCGTGTATTTTATACAATCTACTGTACTCCCTTAACACCGTAATTGCCGACTCGGATGCTTCGACGAAAAACAAGCTCATCTTTTGATTGGCTGACCTGATTGGGATATTTACACGCGGCTCCATTTCCCTACGTCCGGTCAACACTACAGTAGTCGTAATTTTTGTCCACGCAGACAAAATTTCCTCGAAAATGTCGCGCTACTGGCGTGTAAAGTACGATTTGCCAAAGGAACGTGGAGTCGTTTGGGGCGCCGACGGCGGAAAGTACAATTTTTAGGCGTAAAAAACGACAATCCAACGGGAAGCAAAGAAACTACGTGCTAAATGATGTGGCAGCCAATGATTCGATAACATTTTTTAACGCCCCGCGTTTTGCGTAACCCGTCTCGAAGAAATTTACAAAAAAAGGACAAATCTTCTGTACCTTTCTGGCAGCCTCGTGAATTCCGTACATTGGAGTTTGAGGTATAAATTAGGGCAGTCGATTACTTTACCTTTGTAGCTAAAATTTTGAGCATAGTTTTGGTCGTATAGAGACATCTTGCTTGTGAGAAGAACCAGAGAACTTAGAAAAAAATTAAATTTGAAATTCGAGAAATATTTTTGGCGGAGCATTTTTCTTACGTTTTATAATTATCTAGAACATTTCTAAAAATTTAAACAGGAAATTAAAAAAGAGAATAAATTTTAACAGGAAAAAAAAAACGATCTTTTTCGCGGGAAAGATAAAAAAGATAATAAAGTTAATTTAAAAAAAAAAAGATAAAATAAAGATAATTTTTTTCTCGGTCACCATGGCTTTCAGGTTCGCCTTGCCAGCTGTCCCTCTCTCATTGGCTCTTGCTTTCCTCTCTCTCTCCGAAAGCCGATCTTTGGAAGAATTGGAACCTCCTCTACCTTCTGTGGCTCCTGCTCCCTCTCCTTCTCCCTCTTCCTCTCCCTCTCTCTCTCCCTCTCTCTCTCCTTCTGCCTATTCCTTTCCCTCTCTCTCCCCCTCATCAGCTCCCCCTCCCTCTCCCTCACCTTCCCCCTCTCTCTCGCCCATTCCTACAAATGACACGTGTTACTTTGTGACTGGTGGAGGGGCGTACTATGGGACCTGTACGGCTCCTTTGTCCTGTTGTGGAGGAAGCGATGGGATATGCTCGCCTCCTTGTGGAGAAACCAAATGTTGCAGCGTGGTAAGGGGGGGAGGGGAGAGAGGAGAGAGGCGGAAAATGGGGAGAAGGGAGAGGGAAGTAGGCGAGGGAGAGATGGGAAGGAGGTGTGGGAGGGAGGGAGGTAAGCAGGCGAGGGAGGGAGAGGAGTAGGGAGAGGGGAAGCAGGTGAGGGGAGGGGAGTAGGGAGAGGGAAAGGAGGTGAGGGAGGGAGGGGGAATAGGGAGAGAGGAGGGCAGGTTGACAGAGGGAGGGAAAGAGGAGGAGAGGGAGACGGAGAGGGAAAGCCGATAGTTTTACGATTTATTTGGATATGGTATTTAGTTTCTAAAGAAAGAGAGAATGGAAGAAAAAGGGTATGAGATGGAGAGGAGGAATTTGATTGGAGATGGAGACGGAGTGGGGGTGAGTTGAAGGAGGGAGAAACTGAGAGAGGCAGGGAAAGGCGAAAGGAGGGAGAGGGAGAGGGAGAGGGAGAGGGAGAGTGGCATAGAGATTGTTTCTAACTCTTTCTGACCGTTGTTTTTTTTTTTTTGTCTGTTTGCAGTTTGACTTTTCGAAGACTTGCTGTGGAGATGTTTGTTGCAACGCGAAAGATTGTATCAACAACAGATGTTTGCCTTCGAAAAGACGCTAATTTTTTTTTTTTTTTTTTTTATTAAAGCTGAAAAACTCAGTCGAGAAATGTACATTGTTAAGCCTAAATTGGGAGGAGTCCTAAATTGGAACTTACCTTTGAGCTTTAATGGGAAGGAATAGTTTTAAATATCTATTTTTTGTGTACATAAAAAATTATGAAGAATCTTGAGGGTTGCAATTTTTTTTTTTTCTAAAATTTTGAGGTAACGGAGGGGAGACTATAGCATACGCGGAAACTTAAAAGGAGATTTTTGTTTTAGCGTTGCTAAAAGGAAGCAGAGAGGATGGTTCTGTCTCCAATCACTTTCAGAAGCAGTTTAATCCTTTAAAAAAGTTGACTTTGCGGCAAATGTTATTTTTAGGAGAGTATTAGTGCCATCGATAGCTTTCTAAAAGTTTTTGTTGTTATTTGTTTACACTTTAAGGTCCTTTTGGTCTTATTCTTTCAAATACTTCACTTGTGACTCAGCCTTTATGTAACATTAACTCTTTTAAAATAATTGTACAAACGTGTACATTTTGCAATATCAACGTATGCATGGAAAATTGTGTGAGCATTTTGTGTCATTTGCATATTTTTGTCATATCTTTTTAACGCCGCCACCTTTTTCTTTACTTTTCAATTGGTGTAATTTGTTGTCAATGATCATTTGTCCAAAATGGTGACTGTTTGTCATCAAACGAGGGGAAATACACTTCGTTTTTTTTGTTTTTTTTTTGGGGTTGTACATTTCACGAGAAATAAATGAATTGAAGCTGCTTAGAATAATGGGAACTAAAAGCCGCCAATTATACAAACGCTTGTTGCAATGCTCCTCGATGCGTGTGAAAAGGGAAATAGGAATCTTGTAAAAAATTCTGGCCAGGTTTGACATTATGGTGAAAAGATTGAGTAACTTTTGATGCCTGAATAAAGTAGCGTGATAAAACTCGGAAGCATGTTGTTACAACCAGTTACTCCTTGAAAAAATTGTTTTTTTTTGGTTCCTACACCACTTTGTGCTATGCCTTCCATATTGATTTTGAAATAAGAGTACTATGTTAATGAAGCATGCGAAATAGACATTTGATATTAATTCTCCCTCTTTCGAATGCATTTTCTGGACAAAATCCTGTCCATGGTATGTCGTCAATGGAATTCCGAGATGAAACAAAAAATATAGAATTTGTCACTCGACTACACTCGTCTATTGGCCACAGATAAATTGCAAAAAAAATTGTCACAGCAAGAAGTTTCACAAGTAGAAATTCGCTTATGCATCAAAATGTACATCACATCTACATAAAATAGGATACTGGTTATGTTTTGTGATATATTCAAATTGCCAAAATTTTGTTAATGACGCAGCAAAGTTCTTTTGCTAACATCTACGGAAAAAAGCTCCTCTGTCTCTTATACTCAACACATGAATGCAAAACCAGCACCAATAGAACACTACTAGAGAGAGTGGGAATCCTAGAATCATATTTAATGGAGAGGACTTAATAATCTTGGTAAAAGGCAAATTCAATGATGCATTCTAACAAAAAGAACTAAAAAATCCTGTCATCGATTGTCAGACTTTACACATATATTTTCACAGCCATCTTAGCCTATCAACAGCCCTAACTATCTGATACACAGAAAGAAAAGGAGTCACCAATGTACTTGATAACTTTCAAAGTTGTACCACTTTTATTGTTCACAATAAGAAACACAAAGCATAATCCAAAAGCAGTCACTAGGAATCTGTCAGTTTCTTAACTTTTTCAGTAACTGAGGATGGAACCATTGGCTCTCCTGGCAGTAATCCTTCGATCTCCCATTTTTCTCGATTTAATCGATTTCGTTTTCCACGACTCGGCCTCCGATTTCCATGCGAATGCTTGAAAATTTTGCCTTTTTTTGTCTTTTTGTCGCCTCTTCCGCACTCATAAACTGCATCACTAGGTTCCTTCCCAGAAGTTTCTGTTCTGACACCCATTTCACGCTTCTTTTGACATAGTTCATGCAATGGCAAATGTAGAAGTTGAAAAGAAGAAGAAATCTCTGGCTTTTTAAAAAAATCAGCAGGCATTTTTGGAAGATATCTTGTTTGAGATTGAAAACTTTGCCATTTCGTATCATAACTTAAACTATTTTCGGAATTAAAAACTCCATTAACTTGCACTCCAGCGTAAGCTCCTTTCCATTGAAGATCTTGGAACATATTTAAAAGGACACTCTCTGGAATGACATTTTTGGAAGGAGAGACATTTGATTGCTCTGACGGAATTTGCTTTTCTTGAAAAAAACACTGTTTTTCATTAAAAAATGACGTCAGCGGGCGACAGGAATGTTGAAAAATGACAAAGGAGGATTTGATGGCATTTCGAGAAGAAACAGCCATGGTTTTTACAAATAACAACTTACTAAAAAAGATGAAAGGGAAATCGAGAAAATACGGATGACGATAAAAAAAAAAAAACAGAATACAAGAAAACTACTTTTTCCTGTCAAATGAACTTCTCCTTCGTGAAAAGTAGGTATGGAGAAAGGCCAGTCAGGAGAAACCCTAGAGACCCTTCTCACTTCAAGCAAAAACCCTAAAGGTTTTCAGGAAAAAGAGAAAGCAAACCCTAAATTTTTCGAGTCCATATCTTAAGACATTAGCTTACTGTGCGAATACACTTAGAAGTTAGAACGTTATAATATTGAATCCAGTAAGGGTACAGTACAGTACAGTACTGTACCATACTTGAAATTTCCGTATAGTATGCATACTGTACGGTTTTCTATATACAGCATTACCTGATTGTGTTCGCCACCGTGAATCGTTATGTGTTAATGTTTTTTCCGTCTCTTAAAACATCACTTCTCCGTACACGTATGTCGGTTTTTAGATCTACGGCTGCGATTGAAAAATGACATTCTCAGCTTCCGATTGACGGTCATATATTGAGAATCGGATAAATGTACGGAGAAACAAAGCAAGAATGTACGGAGAAAATATGTTTTAACTTTTAAATGGCGAAAAAAGTCACCAATAATAGAGGTACAAGGTTGTTGGATTCGCACATTAAACCTATGCTTTAACTCTTGAGGCGGCGAAAATGTACGGCGGATAAAATCGTAACATTTTCATATCCGTATCTTTCAATATTTCAGCTAGACACGTGGCGGAGTATGGAATGACACATTCAGTCATTTTCATTTTAAAGTGAAACTCTTTCTGAAATCATGTCATGAGTATTGACGTTGATTCCTTACCTTTTTTAGGGTTTTTTTCTGTTGTTTTCCCTTTCAGAATGGCGTCTGTAGGTGTACGGAAAGAGGGTTAATACTAAGAATAAAGTAAACCCTAAAACTGTGAGGTGATGGCAAATTTAGGTCTCTTGAGAAGAAGCCATAGCTAGATTTCCGGGGAAAAGATAAACCCTAGCCTTCCGAGAAGAAGGCAACCTCTAAAATTCTAAGAAGAAGGCAAATCCAAAAAAATTGAGAGGAAGGCAAACCCTAATCAGCAGAGAATTATCCAAAATCCATGGCCGCCACAGCATCTCCACAGTGGAAATTACAGCCGGATCTATATGGTGAAAGAATTCAGAAAAAAAAAATCCATAGAACTGCGTACATCTGCATAGAACCTTCTTATAAGAGCTTTCCAAAACATTCGCTCCTTAACCCTAATTCTGGATCTCTTTCTCATTCTTTGTATCCTGTGAGAGCGCGCCAGGTGGATCAAGCACAAGAGACTAGCCAATTGCAGCAAAAATTTGCTGAAAATTCTTCTGGTGAAGGAGCTCTCTACCGTTTGCAAGGATTCAGAAGAAAGTATTTAACAAATTATAGGTCAGAAAGGAAAGGAGATGAGGAAGAGGAAGCCTCCATGGCTTCCTCTTCTACCACCCTCTCTGAGTCAAGAATGAGAAAGTCAGTGGCTGCTCAGGTTGTTGAACAGTCCTTACTGGAGACAAGAAGGAATGGAGGAAATGTGGCAGAAGCTTTGGCAAGGCATGGTGGACCTGAGGGTGTGCTGACGTCAGAAGTTGCAGGATTGGTCGTTATCAGTTTGTGCCGGTCAGGACAACATCAACTGGCATTGGAAACTTTGGATTGTCTGGAGGTTTGTCCTCTCTTATCTATCTCTCTCTCTCTCTCCCTCTCCCTCTCCCTCACCCCCCCCTCCCCCCCTCCCCCCCCCCCCCCCCCCCCCCCCCCCCCCCCCTCTCCCTCTCCCTCTCCCTCCCCCTCTCCCTCCCCCTCCCCCTCTCCCTCTCCCCCCTCTCCCTCTCCCTCTCCCTCCCCCTCTCCCTCTCCCTCCCCCTCTTCTTCCGCCTCTCCCTTCCCCTCCCCCTCTCCCTCCCCCTCTCCCTCTCCCTCCCCCTCTCCTCCTCTCCCTCTCCTTCCGCCTCTCCCTTTCCCTCCCCCTCTCCCTCCCCCTCCCCCTCTCCCTCCCCCTCCCCCTCTCCCCTCCCCCTCACCCTCCTCCCTCCCCCTCACCCCCCTCCCCCTCCCCCCCCCCCCCCCCCTCCCTCTCACCCTCCCTCTCCCTTCCTCTACTAAAATCCCTGAAAACCCTGAGAACCCCCATTTATACCCCAAATTTGTTTTTTTGACGGTATATATTTTTTTGCTGAATTTCAGGGAAGGGGTCATCGTTTCAGCCGCCACTCCTATAATTCTCTTATTGCCGCGTTTGCACGGAATGGACCGTTCCATGTGGCAGGACAATTATTTGAGCGGTTGTCTAAAGTGGGTTTAGAACCATCTTTGCATTCCTATACAGCGGCTATTCAGGGATGTTCACGGTTGGGATGGTGGAGGGAAGCCCTCGCACATTTTACGGACATGGATAAGGCGGGGATAAAAAAAGATGTGGTGGCATACAATCATGTTTTGTTAGCATGTGGGAGGTGAGTTATTTGTGAACGGGAGGGTTTGAGAGGGAGAGGGAGATGGAGAGGGAGAGGGAGAAAGGAGAATGTGATTCACATTTCAATGGCACATAATTTACCATCCGATGTACATGTCAATTTTTTATTCAATTATTAATAATTTGAGTTGGTTATGTCTCACTTTTCAGCATGCACTTGAGACTTAAGGAACTGTCATTTGATACGTTTTAAGCAATATATCGTTTAGTGCGTAATTTAGTACTATAACCAAGCTCCAGCATGGCATTTCCACATTTCATTCCGATGTGTCAATTGTAAAGTACCGTAAAGATTCAAAAGTAATTAGGGTTTGTTTTCAGGACCTACAAATTATAGCCATGATTTGTGTAACAACATCATTTAATTTGAATTTGGACCAGCTATTATGACCATGGTATAGGAATTTTGAACCGTAATCTGAAATCAAAGTCTATGGAGCTCGTTTGAAATGTTGTTCATGAGTCCGAAGCCTGTGAGAGGCTTTCAACATTTGGTGTTTTTTTTCGGAAAACGATAATTGTACAAGAAGACCCGACGAGGATTGTAACCGATGAACCCATCCCATAAAATTGAAGATGGATTTTCTAACTTTGTGTAGATTAATTTGTCCTTATTCTCCGTTGTGACACTGCTTGGTATGGGTGATTGAGTTAACGTCAAATTGATTTTTTATCCCTTTTAAGTCACCGACATAAAATGTGATGGGCTCTATTATTCCAAAATTTTATAACAGCCAAAGAGTATGTAAAATGTGTAAAATAGAAACACATGCCTGAAATCACTTGTGGAATGATTGCATGCGGACCTTTTCTGTGGTATTCTTTAGGAGTGTTGGGGATTGTTAGAGGTCAATTTTCATCGTATGTCTTAAGTATGACAATTGATGTTCAAGAATCTTATTTCTTTCTAGTATGTCTGACACAATAAAGGTTGAGTGACAAATTCCTTAATTTTCTCTTTGTGAACAGGGCAGAGCGTGTGACAGAAGTCACAGAACTTTGGACTGCGATGCAGAAAGAAGGCTGTGAACCGAATGAAGGAACCTATCATCTCCTCTTATCTACTTTTGTGAAATCCAAAAGATGTGATTTAGCTTTAGAAATATACTACGAGCTACTTACGAAAAACCTCGCCCCAAGTCCCCAAATTCTCAAAGGACTGATTTCCGTTGCGTGCAACTGCAATAGATGGCCTTTGGCTTTGGATTTTTATGGGGAAATGTTCTCAAGAGGGTTAATACCCAAAAATGTCCTTGTTTATAATACAATTATTGCGGCTGTAGGACAAATTGGAAGGTGGGAAATCGCTTTAAGAATTTACGGGCATATGAGATTTGCTCAAGTTTCTCCCGATCAATTTACATGGAGTGGAATGCTTACGGCATTTGCCCGGGCCGGAGAATTTAAAAAAGCTATGGATTTTCATGAAGAAATGGTGAAAAGAGGAATGGTTCCTAATGTTCAAGTTTGTAATGCGGCTTTATTGGCATGTCAAGGGAGAGGGAAATGGCAAGTGGCACTCCAATTATTGTGGGAGATGGAGAAGGGAGGAGTTCGTCCGAATGTGGTCAGTTACAGCACCGTCATCAAGACTTGCGAAGTTGCAGGTAAAATTAGTACACCGCTCTTCGTTATTAGCGTTAAATATTTATTAGTGTTAATGCAAAATTAGAATTAATAGTACTAATTTAGTGCAAGGAGACGTGGCAGATTGTAGTCCATGTCCTTAAATAATGTTGTTAACTCTATTTTGTGATTTTTGGCCAAAAAAAGTCGCAAACGAATTAGTGTTATTAACACTAATAACGATGAGCAGTGTAATATTTTCTTTTTCGAAACGTCAGAAACACCAAATAAGAACATTTCCAGAAAACCGCCGGTTTTCTTTTCCGGAAAACCTTAAAAAAACTTTTTGAAGAAAATCCTTTTTCTTTTTTCTTTTTGGACAGGTGTTCCAAAAGTAGCGATGAAAGTTTATGAGAGAATGCAAAGAGTCGGATGTCGACCAAATGCCTTCACTTTCGGAGGTCTTATTGCGGCCCACGGACTTTCTAAGGACTGGAGAACTGCTTTAAACCTTCTGCAGGTAAGAGGGAGGGTGGGGAGGGGGAGGGGGAGGGGGACGGTTGTCAAGGATTGTTTCTAGGTTTTGTGCTCAATGAATACGCCAATTATGCAAATTCATGTAAAAAAGTAAAAAAAACTTATTGAAATTGCTATTTACATGCAAAAACACGTAATAAAACCCATGTTCTATTATTGGGATGTTTTTTTCTTCCAGGAAATGAGACTTATGGGTCTTCAACCGAATGTTTATGTCTATAACGCCCTTTTAAAAATTCTCGGCGAATGTAATTTACGAGTAAAAGCCGAGGAAATGTATGCCCAAATGGTAAGATATGGAGTAAATCCTGACGAATGTACTCACGCTTTAATGAAACGGTACTGTTTCGGGGAAGAGGACAAAGAAGGGGAGATAGAAGATTTAGAAGAGGACACGGATGATAGCTGGCAGTCGGTTGGATGGGAGGAAGAGGACGAGGGAAGGATTTGGGACGAGGGAAAAACTTGGGGAAGAAATGGGAAAAGAGGAGAGAGTTTTTTGGGAGACAGTTATGAAAGTGGAGATAGTGAATTTATCGAACCTCGGATTGGGTCGGAGGAATCGACAAAAGGGAGAGAGAAGAAGGGAGGAGTAGATAATACTTTCGAGTCTTCGAGGAAGAGCAGTGAAGGTATCGTGGGAGAACAAGAGGAAGAGAAGTGGATGGAGAGGAGAGAGGGAGAGGAGGAGGGATCGCCTGTACAGAAAGGCACAAATAATGAAAGTCCATCTGTGGATGGGAGGGGAGAGGGAGGAAGGAGAGGGAGAGAGAGGGATTGGCGAGTAGAAAGGGAATTGGACCGATGGGTCCAGAGTTCAGGAGAGAGACGACAACGTTACGATGTTAGGAAGTATTGGAGTAAAGGACATAATTAGTTAATTAGTTAGTTAGTTAGTTCCGTTGTTTCCAAGTTATGAGTTATCGCCAAGTAGTGAAAATAGAAAAGGTTCGCTATTGTTAATTTCACATTAAGGCATAATTCTATTTAGGTATTTGTTAGAAAGATGATAGGAAGGGTAATGGCCTTTGCTTTTGTGAGCTCCTTTTTTGTTTTATTTTAAAAAAAAGAAAAAAGGAAAAAGGAAGGAAAAAAGAAGGAAAGTGGACGAGAAAAAGGAAGGAAAGAGGAAGGGAAGAGGAAGAGAAAAAGGAAGGAAAAAAATAGGAATTTAAAAGGTTTGGAACTAATGTCCACACTATTTAGGGTTTTTGGTGCACATCTTGTCCTAGTTTGTCGATATTATAAAATCATCGTGTTTTTTCTTTTGTGAACGGTACATTCTTTAACTGTTGAAAGCTTGAAAACCAAAATTTGTCTCTTGGTCAGGATTTTTCACGTTTTCTTAATTTTCATATTCTGGGTACTGTGGTTTCCTGGGCATTCACAAATAATTAAATTATTAAAAACCAATTGGTGGTCCTGTGAAAACGAGATTGTTTAATTACAATTCTTTTTTGAATACCTCGATCCAAAAGTAAAAAAAACGGCCCAGAAACCTCAATTTAAAACCTCAATGTTAAATGTCAATTTGAAACCTCTTTAATAAACTCATGCGAAATCTAAATTTCAATAGTTTTCGGAACTTAAATCCTAGATTTTGTAATCCTGATAAAATTTTAAATTCATTTTTAGTTACTAGATTTTCTTATAAAGTTATCTTTAAAGGTAAGTAGATTTTTTTTTTTTTTTTTAATTTTAAAACCTCGACATGAATCGAGTCCACCGATATTTTACATAAATGCACATAAAAGAGAATATTTCGTTGAAAGAAAGTATTAAGTAATGCCACTCATTGGACGAAACACTACAACTCTAATTAATTAATTGATTTATTTATTTATTTATTAATACCACTCTTATTATTCCAAGATTTTATATCACAAAATATTTGAAAACCTGATACCGGATCGATTAAAAACTGGAGATAAGAATCTAAACCGTTTATAGAGACCCACACTAAATTAACTAAAACTCGAAAAAAAAAAAAAAAAAAAAAAAAAAAAAACAAACAAATCTGCGACTGAAATTATTTTTCATGTTATAGGAATGAAGGAACATTTGTAGAAACCTCAAATCAAATACAATAGCCAAACGCAGAAAGGAGGGCAAAAATGACAATCACACAAAAAAAAATAAAAAAATAACAGCATTTGAAGTAAGAAATCGTTTAATTGTCTACCATAAAAACCCTAACAAAAAAAAAAAAAAAAAAAAAAACAGCATTTGAAGAAAAAAAATGTTTAAATGTTTACCAAAAAAACCCCAACAAAAAAAAAAAAAAAAAAAAAAACTACAGTTTAGGGTTTATCCCCAAATTTTTGACAATTTTTTTATCAAAATGTCCCATATTTAAATTAATTTCGCATATTTGTGATTACAAAACTAGTTGGAAATAAATGCCCTTAAAAAGTTACCCAAAAAAAATCGAACTTAAAAATTTAATAATTGAACAAAGTGAAATACATCTCGGAGAAACCTACTTACTATTTTCCAAAACTAACAACTTTTTTTCGGAAGAACTCAAAAGGTAAATAAAAAAAAAACTGGAACTCAAATAACTTACAAAGATCAGCTCTCGGAAAATAAAGGAAAATAGGTCCTCAACTACCTCTCCCTCTCTGCCCCCATTTCGAACTCCTCCTTTCCCCTCCCATCTCTTCCCCTCGCTCTCTCGCTCTCTCTCTTTCTCTCTCTCCTTCCCTACATATACATCGGGATAAACAAACCCTAAATTCATTAAAACGTGGTCGCAAAGAAATAAAAAAGGGAAATAAAATCCCATTTTCCCACATCTAAAATCTCCACCAATCAGAAGTAAATATCAAATGGTAAAAACTAAAGAAGTTTCTTTTAAAACATTTGAACGAAGAGATAGTAAATAGGCGATAAAACAAACCCCGTTTGTACCCGAATATATCCCATGGTCGAAATTCGAAACTCAGTATTAACAAGTTCAAACGAAACAGCGATAATTAAAAAGAAAGGAAGAAAAGACCAAAAAGAAGATTTTATCCCTCGATTTTCGGAACCGAATCTAGTCGAGTTCTGCAAAATTTACGAAAAGAAAGCACGGAACTAAGTTAGGAATATGGAAACTGGGAAAAAAAAATTGTCAAGAAGGAAAGAAAA
>JBBHKE010003544.1:27515-57577 GCA_037447655.1 Zygnema cylindricum | reverse complement strand
TATGGCGGTAGCCATGGTGACTCTCTCTCTCTCTCTCTCTCTCTCTCTCTCTCTCTCTCTCTCTCTCTTCACTGTAGAGTCTAAATTAAGAATTGAATATCAATTACTTATTTTCAATATTGCGTGTAAGGGAAAAACTTCATAAACTGTCTTTCTTCTGGGCGAAGTTGGTCATCTAAGATTATCACTCCTTCTCATACACTCCCATCACTTACTTTCTTCAAGTTCATGGGAGTGGTACAACTGTTTTCCTTTTCTATTTGAAGTTTCTCGAGCATATTCCCTATAACTTCTTTCTGAGTAAGTCTGAAAGTCTTTTTCCCCCTATCTCTTTTCATTTGTATTCCGAAGATGTATCTTGCCTCTCATAAACCCTTCATATCAAATGTGTTTCAAATATCTTTCTTCAAAGCCATGGTGACTCTCTCTCTCTCTCTTCACTCTAGAGTCTAAATTAAGAAGTGAATATTAATTACTTCTTTTCAACACTCCCCTTAATTCTTAGTCAACTTTTAATTCAAGTCCACAATATTCTTTGCACAGTTTTAACTTAGGAGAAGGTACAGGTTTTGGCATCATGTCTGCAATCATCTCTTTCTCACTTTTATGAACCAGTTTAATTATTTTATTCTCAACCTTCTCTTTGACAAAGCTTAGTCTTATATCCATATGTTTAGTTTTGAAATGGTGTTTTGGATTAGTTGCGATAGAGATAGCAGCTTGATTATCACAAAAGACATTCTGAGTCCTAGATTTCATGAACCCAAGTTCTTAGAGTAGAGATTTTACCCACATTAATTCTTTAGTGGCAGCACATGAAGCCATGTATTTAACCTCCATTGTGGACTTTCTGCTGTTTGCTACTCCAACAACATGCACCAGATCCAATTTGCACCACATATCCAGTTGTACATAGTCTCAAAGGCATATCCCCATAAGTGGCATCACTCCAAGTGGTGATGTCAGTGTGCTCCCCTCCCAAATGCAACCATAATTCCCTTGTTCGCGCCAAATATCTCATCACTCTTTTGGCTGCTTCCCGATCTCTTTTCCTACGTTCATTTAGACTTCTACTGAGATCGCATACAACCGCAGCTATGTCCGGACGTGTACAATTCATAAAGTAAATTAAAACTGCCTACAATTTGCCTATAAGGAATTCCTTCCATAAACCTCTTTTTTTCCTCATCCATCTTATCATTCAAAATTAATATCCCTCCGTCTTCACTCCCCTCCGATACTTACTTTAGATCCATGGGAGTGGTACACCCATTCGCTTTCTCCATCTGAAACTTTTCTAGCATATTAACGATGGCTTCTTTCTGAGTGAGTCTTATAATTTTATTCCCTCTATCCCTTTGTATTTAAATCCCCAAAATGTATTTTGCTTCACCGAGATCTTTCTTGTGAAACCCACTTCTTAGATCCTGTTTGAGTTTGTTAATTTTGTCGAAGGACTTGCTTAAGACTAAGAAATCATCAACATAAATAGCAATAAATATCACTCTATTTTCATCCTCAAATATATGTATGGAGTGATTTAAACTTATTCTAATGTATCCCAAACGTGTCAAAAATTCGTCCAAATTTATGTTCCATTGCCACGGAGCTTGCTTAAGGCCATAAAGTGATTTTATCAGTTTGCACACCCTGCTTTCTTCTCCACTTTCCATAAATCCTTCCGGTTGCCTCATGTAGATTTCTTCTTCCAACTCTCCGTGTAAGAAAGCGGTCTTAATATCCATCTGGTGTATTTCCATATCCTCCGCTGCGGCTAAACTTAAGAGGATTGTGACAGAAGGGAATTTGACTACAGGTGCAAAGGTTTCTTCATAGTATATTCCTTGTTTTTGAGTATAACCTTTAACAACCAACCTAGCCTTATATATTTCAATGGTTTTATCTGGGTTTAATTTAAGCTTAAAAGCCTAATTACATCCAATTGGTTTTCTCTCTGGTGGACAATCTACCAACTCCCATGTATTGGCTTCCATGATAGAGGCCATTTCTTCATTGATGGCAGTGATCCACCTTCTGCTTTCTAGGGTATTAATGGCCTCTAATTATGTCTAAGGTTCTTCTGGGTGAGACAACTTTGTGAGTTTGTTAATTACATGTCTTTCTTGAAGCCATTTACTACTTTTTTTCCCCCTTTCAAAATCTGACGCCGGCATGGAAGGCATCCTCGGGTTTCGTTTAGGAAGATTTTCATCTCTCCTATCTTCCAATTCTGGTGTTTGATCAAGTTCCTCATCGGTTTCCACTTCGTATTGTGGTGTTACTTCGGATGTTGTCTTTTCGTCCCTCTCTTTTGGCACATCTGCAGATTGTTCTTTCTCCCCGTCTTCTTTCACTTCATTTACCAAGTCAAAGTCAGAATACTGACCCGATTCAAATCTTCTTTGTTATATTTGAATGGATCAATAGACTTTACTTCATTCATCATCACTATGTGTTTTACCAAAATAACATCCCTCTTTTTCAAGTCATACACTCGTTATCCTTTTTGCTCTCATCATATCCTACAAGATATCTTGGTTTCCCTCTTCCCTCTAACTTCCATTTAGTCTTATCGCAATCGAAACTGTAGACTTGACTTCCAAACACTCTCAAACTAGAAAAATGTGGTTTTCTTCCCGTCCACCTTTCATACGGAGTTTCCTCCTTATTTGCAGAAGTTAGCACTCTATTTTTGATGAAGTTAGTATAGTTTATAGACCCAGCCCAAAACTGCAATCCTATTCTTTTATCAGTTAGCATACTTCTGGACATATCTCCTAAAGTTCTATTCAGTCTTTCTGTACTTCATTTTGTTTCGGGTTATAAGGAGCAGTTTTCTCATGATGGATTCCTTCTTGTTTAAGAAATTCCTCAAATTCTTTGAGGTGTATTCTTTCCCATTATCACTTCTTATCTCTTTTATTGAGATGTCATGTAATTTTTCACTCCATACTTTGTATTATTTGAAACATCTTAGTACCTCTAACTTATGTCTAAGAAAATATACCTTAGTGTATCTAGACCAATCATCTGGAATGGTTAGCATCCATCTTTTCCCCCCATGTGAAGCATACCTAGCTGGTCCCCAAACATCAGTGGTAACTAGATCTAATACTTTCTCTTTTCTAAATGTGGATTTCTTTGGAAATGGAAGTCTATGAATCTTCCCTTGGGCACATCCACTACAATCATCTGAAGTCTCATCATCTCCAAACTCAATTCCATCCACTATTCCTTTTTTCTTCATTTTCCTTAATCTATTTAGATTCACATGCCCCAACCTCTTGTACCAAAGCATCATATCACTTCCAAAGGAGTAGAAAATACCTTTTTCATTGCAAAGTACAATTCTGAACATTCCTTGACTACCCTTTTTAGCTATGAAATAAACCTCATTATCAAAGCTAGCTGTGAAGATTCCTTTCTTAGTTCCGGTTTAAAACTCTTTTTCATCTAGAATTGTTGTAGAGACTAGATTCTTGCTAAGCTGTGGAATGTAAAGTATCTGAGAGTGTTACAATTGAAGCCTTTCCATCAACTAGAATTTTTAAATCAACCAATCCAACAAGACTTGTGGTTTTTACTCTACCATCTCTAAACTCTATCTCAACTGTTGGAATTTTTCTTAATTTAGTCAACCACCTCTTATCCTTGCACATATGCATTAAGGCCCCTGAGTCCATGATCCACCCATCCTCAGATGGATCCCTCTTACCTCCGAAAGCACACTTTTGTCTCCGTAGAATGCCAACATGCTTTTCAGTGTTTTTCGGATTAAGAAGAAGCTCCTCAAGCTCCTCTTCCAGTCTGGTTACGTCATCTTCTTCCTCGTCATGAACTTGAGTCAGAAAAGCCATTTTCTTTACTCAATCTTTTGAGGAACCTTGTCCATATTCCAGTCGAAGATTTGCAAGTTTGACACAATTTGCCATATAATGTCTCGGTTTCTTTCAGAAGTGACATAATCCACCTCGAGGAGCTCTTCTCCCTTGTCGATCAAATCTTCCACCTCCTTGTCATTTTCCTCCAAAGTTTTGATAAGGGTCCTTTCCTTTTTCCTCATCACGCTTCTGCCAATCAGATCTTGCAGCCAATGCTTGAACACTCGGACTTCCTCTCCTAAGTTCTATGGTACTCTCTTTCACTAAAATTATCCCCACTGTATCATCCCTATTCCAATTGCTATCACCTAGACCCTACAACCGATTAATGATATTTCTTTACTCTTTAGGTAGTTTCATTATCAGTGTATTTACTCTTTATCTCTCAGACCATGAGTTTCCTACGCTCTCTAGTTCTCCAAATAATGCTCCTAATTCATTGCAATAATCATTCATACTTCCTCCTTTGTAAGTATAAGCTGAAATCTTATTTTTTGCCAGTTGTTGCAGCTACAATGACCCACTCTTATGTTTGTTTACTAGAGATACCCAAATCGAAGAGGAAGATCTAACATGCATATGGGGAATGGCAATACCCTTCACTACACGTTTGAGAATTAAGAGCTTAGCCACCTTGTCCTTTTAGTTCCAATTTTCATATTAAACCGTTCGGTTTGACTCCATGTCACCATTGCTAGTGGTGCTGCTGCCGGTATTGTCCTTGACAATGGAGTCCCTCTAGAAGCAACTCCTCCCTTTTATCCTTCCATGATTATTTCTCCCCTTCCTCGACATCGTTTGTGATGGTGGCTGATGTTTTAACAATTGTTGTGACGGAGGTGCCAGAAAAACATGTTCGTCCAAAACTAGGTGGAGGTGGGCATCAAATTTGCCCGGACACTATGCCCCATAGGTGCTTCTCAAAAAATTCTCCCTCTACCTTCATTTCCCAATAAAAAAATTCTGATCCATTAAATATGGGCACCCTAGAGGGTGGGCCCATAACCTGAAATTCGGTGGTCTCCATTAATCCACAAAATTAGCAGCCTATGTAAAGCCTATAGGACAATATTTGACCCTTTCAATTTTCCACTGAATAAGTGCCGGCCCGGCACACAAATATTCTGACCACCCTCATCTTTGTGAGAAGAAGACTCCGCTGAGTCAAACGCAAAATGAATCACTGAATTTGCTCCCCTGAGCAATAAGTTATGGCTGGCCAAAGATGGCGTATAAATTCAAAAGGTCACCTAGATATAGAAATTAAAGGCTATTTTAGTATTTTCTAGGTTGTGCAAAATGCAGAAAAGAAGCACAAGCAGTCTGCCTCTAACTCCTCTCTCCTGCTCTCACACTTTTCGCAGTCACTGAAAGTTGGAGAGGGAGATAGAGCCATGGGCGCCGATGCTATCCAGACGGGGACAAACTTTAGATTAGTAGATTTACCAAAATAGAATTTGACAGGCCCAAGATTTGAACCTGGTACCTACCGTCTGTCAAAGCTGCCTGTAGCCGGTAGCCTTAACCAATTAGACTAGAATCAAAGTTATACGATATAGGGTTTGATAAATAGATAAATCTGTACACGTAGGTTATTCTATTTAACGGGATATTTAGACATAAAAGCAATTTGTGATATACGCCGTACGGAATATGCGAAACGGATACCACACAATTTGTTTCGAAAGCGAAACAAATATCGCGCAAGTATTTATGACGGCTACGATTGAAGTCCGTTTTAATTGGACGACCGCGAAGCATGCCGAGATTGTGGAAAAGTTTTTCGGCGGTTTCTGGTCAACGTCACATCGAATGACACGTGGCACAAGCGTATTGGAATACAACTTCTCCAAGGATTTTAGGATTGAATCCAAAAATGACATATGTCGACTTATTGGCCATGTCGTACAATGACCTAAGAAACCCTAAAAAAACCCTGGCCGTACAAAAAGTACACCGACACCTGTACCTTTCTGTACAATACAGTATTATGACTGGTGCCGTACTTCAGGAGATAGAGTTTTAGAGAGAGATAGGACTTAGAAAAATGTCATAGATAGGACCCTCTCTCCTCGAGAGCTTCTGTACAAAAGGTCAACTTTGACCCTTCATAACTTACTACTCACGGGAGAAAATTCAGAGATTCTTTTTGCTACCACCTCAGGGGAGTCTTGCCTTCACACGGGTTAAAGAGATCAGAGTTTTTGTCTGCCAGGGTGGCAGTTATTCTTGTTGAAACACAAAGGGGTCAGGGTTATCCTAGAGGCTTCGTGTGAGCTGCTTACTCTGAGGACCTATGGAGGTCTCAAAGTTACAAGTTATGGGCCCACCATCTAGGGTGCCCATATTTAATGGAGCTGGCTTCATATATTGGGAAAATATGATGAGAGGAGCTCTATGTGAGAAATGTTTTTGGGGAATAGTGAGTGGACGAGTGAGGCGTCCATAAAGTCTTGGGATACCTCTAGGGTTTACAGGAGGCAGATTCACTAGAGACGCAGATCCATTTTCAACGTAGGATACAAAAGAAGGGGAGGTGGTGGTCAAAGGAAAGGATAAGAAGACGGTCACACGAATAGTTACCGGTTTGGTTTTCATGTCACCCATTCCGAGGAACGAGGAGAATGATATCGATACTAAGGACTTAACAATATTGCGGCTAAGCACTTCATCCTCCGCCATGTTACTCAAGGGCTTGCATCTTTTGATTTGCAGGCAGAGAGGGCATCCGATCTTTGGGTGGCTCTCATAAAGATGTTCGAAGTGGTATGATTCAGCAACAACAATTGGCTGATCAGAAAATTAAGGAGTATGTATACAAAGGGGGGAAGATCTTGAGCTTGCTTCACTTTTTATGGAACTAGAGAGTGCTGAAAAAGTATTTAGTGAAAAAGAAAAGGTTAACTGTTTACTGTTGAAGTTAACCGATGAGTTCGAGAACATAGTCAACCATGTGCAGGACTTGGCAAACTCAAGGTGGTTTTGGAATTCAGTGGTAGGAATGATTCTTGTTCGGGAGAATACGAGTGAGATCCGAAGAGGAGGAAAGAGTGGGTAAGCTTTGGCAACTGGGACTGATTGGAAGAACAATGATTCCAAGAAACAGGTTGGAAATTTTCGAGGGGAGGGGCAAAAAAATCAGACCGAGGAGTTTGGACCAAGGACTCCTAAAGGTTTGTGTCATTTTTGTAAGAAACCCGGGCACTATGTGGCTGAATGCACTAAGTTAACCGAGCTGCGGTTAAAGGAGGGGCAGACCGGTAGACCCCCGAGAGGAAAGAAAAAGGCCCTTGTGACCCAGGTACACGAGGCGGAATCCGAGGACGAGGACGATGAACTCCTATTGGATGAGGAGTTGGAAGCGAAAAACGAGGTCGAAATTCCACGAAAGCAGAAATGTGCTTTCGGTGGATTGAAAGGTGAAGCAGGCTGGATTGTAGACTCAGGTGCATCCATGCACATGTGTAAAGATAAACGCATATTCACTAAGATAAAAAAGATTCCCACCGTAGAGATAGAGTACGAGGATGGGAGGATAGTCACTACTACTCTTGTAGGATTTGTAGATCTAAAAGTGTTAGTAAAAGGAAAGACATCCACAGTTACATTCTCCGATGTATTGTTTATTCCAGAGCTGAACAAAAACCTCATTTCTACGTCTGTATTAGATGATAAGGGATTTGATACTAGCACTAGAAAAGGAGTCTTTACTACTAGTTTTGAGGAGGAAATTTATTTTACTGCTGAAAAAGGTAGCAAAGGGATGTTTAGGCTGATTTTAAGCAATGAAAAGAAGAAACTTTATTATGCTGGTGTTCATTATATAATGTTGTGGCATAAGAGGCTTGGGCATGTGAATCTAGATAAGTTAAGAGAGATGAAAAAGATGGGAGTAGTGGAAGGAATTCAGTTCGGTGAGAGTGAGAATCTAAGTGATTGTAGTGGATGTGCTCAAGGTGAAGCACACAGGTTGCCCTTCCCAAAAACTGCAACCTATAAAGGAGAAAAGATTGTAGATTTAGTACACACACATATTTGGGGGCTAGCCAAAGTGCCATCACCCGGGAGGAAAAGATTTATGATGACTATCACCGATGATTGGTCTCGGTATTCCAGGGTGTATTTTTTGAGAAATAAGTCAAAGGCTCAGGAATATTTTAAACAATATAAAGCATGGAGTGAAAAACTTCATGAAACCTCAATCAAGAGAGTAAGGAATGACAATGGTGGAGAGTATACCTCTAACCAGTTTGAGGATTTTTTGAGAGAAGATGGAGTGCAACACCAAAAGACAGTTCCTGAAAATCCTGAGCAGAATGGTGTAGCTGAAAGATTAAATAGAACACCAAGTGATAGTGCTAGGAGTATGCTGTTAGATAAGAAGATAGGAAAGAAGTTTTGGGCCGAAGCAATGAACTGTGCAAATTATCTCAAGAATAGAGTTCTTACTTCAGCAGTAAAAGGCTAAACACCCTATGAGAGATGGACAGGCCTAAAACCATATATTTCACACTTAAAGGTTTTCGGTAGTCAAGTGTTCAGTTTAGACACAAATCTGTCAAACAGGAAGTTACATCCAAAAGGAAAACCAAGATATCTACTAGGATATGATGAAGATGTAAAAGGATATAGAGTCTATGATCTCAAAAGAGAGGATATTATCCTAGTGAAGCATCTAGTGGTTATGGATGAAGGAAAATCTACAGATCCCTTTAAGCATAGAAAGACAGTCAGAATCAGATTTGAGTCAGAAAATTCTGATGACTTTGAGCTTCCTAACTATCTTGGATTTCAAGAAGATGATATTATTGCAGGCACAAATCAAATCGAGAAGGACCCAAATGTGAAACGAAAGACGTGGTGGAAATTGACCGAGAAGCAAGAGATAGGGGAGAAGTAGAAACTGTTCGGAAGAATTCAAGAGAGCCATCTATTCCGGCAACTGAGTTTGAGGGAGGAAGAAGAAGCAGCAAAAGACTGCAAGAGAGGCAAGTCAACAATAAGGTAACCAAACTGTCTCACCCCAATGAACCTCAAACTTAGAATGAGGAAATGACTTGTCCTAAGAGAAACCGGTGGAAGACAACCATTAATGAGGAGATGGCCTCAATTATGGCTGCCGATACATGGGAATTGATGGGTTCTCCTCCTGATAGGAAACCAATTGGGTGTAAGTGGGTATTTAAGTTGAAACTCAACCCGGATAACACCATTGAGCGCTACAAGGCTCAGTTAGTGGCGAAGGGATTTACCCAGAAAGAGGGAATTGACTACGAGGAAACTTTTGCTCCGGTTGTCAGGTTTCTTTCATTTCGGATACTTCTCAATATGGCTGCAGCAGAAGACATGGAGCTGCATCAGATGGACATCAAGACGACCTTCCTACATGAAGAGTTGGAGAAGGAAATTTTTATACGACAACCTGAAGGATTTGTAGAGCTAGGGGAGGAAAGCAAGGTTATCCATTTGATCAAATCTTTGTATGGGCTGAAACAGGCGCCCCGGCAATGAAACAAGAATCTCGATGAGTTTCTTACAGGTTTGGGATATATTCAGATCAGCTCAGATCACTCAATTTATTTGTTTGAGAATGAGGAAGGAATTATTGTTATTGCAATTAATGTTGATGATTTGCTTGTTTGAAGTAAATCTATGGATAAAATAAATAAATTGAAAAATGATCTAAAAGGAAGATTTGAGATGAAAGATATGGGAGAAGCAAGGTATTTTTTGGGAATTCAGGTAGAGAGAGACAGAGATAGGAAAATAATAAGATTAACTCAAAAAGAGGCCATTGGAAATATGTTAGAAAAATTCCAAATGAACAAGGCTAATAGTTGTACCACTCCTATGGAATTAAAGAAGGGAATTGAGGGGAGTGTGGAAGATGGAGTTATAATCCTAGATGATGAGATAGGCCCGGAAGAGAAAAAAATTATGCAGACCATCCCTTATAGACAAGAAGTGGGCAGCCTAATATATTTCATGAATTCTACCCGTCTGGACATAGCAGCAGCTGTAGGAGTGCTAAGTAGAAGTCCGAATGCTCCCACTAAGAAAGATTAGGAGGCTGCTAAGAGAGTCTTTAGATATCTCATAAGAACTAGGGATCTATGGTTGCATTTGGGTGGGAACAATACTGACATCACCACTTGGAGTGATGCCAGCTAAGGGGATGCTCCTATGAGGAGATGCACATCTGGATATGTATTGTATGTGGGTGATTTAGCATGTTGCTGAAGCAACAAGCAGCAAAAGGTCATTGCCCAGTCCACCATGGAAGCTAAGTACATGGCTTCTTGCTCTGCTGTAAAAGAACTAATGTGGGTCAAGTCTTTGATTTGTGAGCTTGGTCATCTTAAGAGTGGTGGCCAAAAAGTGTTTTGTGGTAATCAGGTTGCGATTGCCATTTCTGCCAATCCTAAACATCACTTTAAAGCCAAAAACATGGACATTAGACTTAGCTTTGTTAGAGAGAAAGTAGAAAACATAATAATCAGTTTGGAGTATAATCTAGACAGTGAAATGGTAGTAGATTTGATGACCAAACCTGTGCCTTCTCCTAGACTAATTTTCTGCCGAGAGAAGTGTGCTCTTAAAATAAAGAGTGACTAGAAAACAAGTGGAGTGTAGAATTTAAAGGCTATTTTAGTATTTTCTAGGATGTGTAAAATGCAAAAAAGAAGCACAGGCAGTCTGCCTCTAACTCCTCTCTCCAGCTCCCACACTTGTCGCAGTCACTGAAAGTTGGAGACGGAGATAGAGCCATGGCCGCCTATGCTATCCAAACGGGGATAGACTTTAGATTGGTAGATTTACCAAAATATAACTTGACGGACCCAGGATTTGAACTTGGTACCTACAGTTCGTCAAAGCTGCATGTAGCCGGTAGCCTTAACAAATTAGACTAGAATAAAAGTTATACGATATAGGGTTTGATAAATAGATAAATCTTTACACGTAGGTTATTTCATTTAATGGGATATTTGGACATAAAAGCAGTTTGTAATGTACGGCGTACGGAATATGCGAAATGGATACCACACAATTTGTTTCGAAAGCGAAACAAATATCGCGCAAGTATTTATGACGGCTACGATTGAAATCCGTTTTAATCGGACGGCCGCGAAACATGCCGAGATCGTGGAATAGTTTTTTGGCGGTTTGCAGTCAACGTCACATCGAATGACACGTGGCACAAGCACATTGGAATACGACATCTCCATGGATTTCAGGATTGAATCCAAAAATGACATGTGTCGACTTATTGGCCATGTCGTACAATGGCCGTACAGAAAGTACACCGACACCTGTACCTTTCTATACGATAGAGTATTATGATTGGTGCCGTACTTCAGTTGATAGAGTTTTAGAGAGAGATAGGACTTAGAAAAATGTCATAGATAGGACCCTCTCTCCTCGAGAGCTTCTGTACAAAAGGTCAACTTTGACCCTTCATAACTTACTACTCACGGGAGAAAATTCAGAGATTCTTTTTGCTATCACCTCAGGGGAGTCTTGCCTTCACACGGGTTAAAGAGATCAAAGTTTTTGTCTGCCAGGGTGGCAGTTATTCTTGCTGAAACTCAAAGGGGTTAGGGTTATCCTAGAGGCTTTGTGTGAGCTGCCTACTCTGAGGACCTATTGAGGTCTCAGAGTTACACTAGAGAGAGGCGCCTCAAACACGCTAAATCCTTTAACTCCTACTCACAACTACTTACTAATCTACCCTCGGCCAATCAAAAGGTGTATAGTATAAAAACGTTCAATGTCCGATTGTACTTGTTGTACGACCATTGTACAACATGGCCTTTTGGATGACACTTGTCAACATGGGAGCCATCGTTCCTCCTCCCATCTTTTCCGACGTCCAATGATGTGGCGCCACGTGGCACAGCGCGCCGCTAAGTTTGAAAGGCGCTAAAGATTCATTCGGATTTGGAGGGGCCGACGACGTCCGTTTGATCATGTTTTTTACACAATTAGATTCGCGTCCGCGAGCGTTGTTTGTCTATAGATGCCGTTTTGTCAATTTTGGTGTGTTTTGATGAAAGTGACGTTTGCGTGACACATTAAATATATAGCGAACTGAATACGTATATCGTTTCGTAAACTCTATAATGGTTAAGGCGTACGTCTATGTAGTACTCCGTAGACCTAGGTTCAAATGAGGTTGAAGGCAACATTTTGGCAATCAATATATCTGTCTGCCTGTCTTCCTGTTTCTTTCTCACAATGGTGGCAGCCATGGTAACTCTCTCTCTCTCTCTCTTCACTCTAGAGTCTAAATTAAAAAGTGAATATTAATTACTTCTTTTCAACATTGCCTGTAAGGGAAAGACTTCATGAAATGAATTCTTCTGGGCCAAGCTGGTCATTTAAGATTATCACTCCTTCTCATACACTCCCATCACTTATTTTCTTCAAGTCCATGGGAGTGGTACAACTATTTGCCTTTTCCATTTGAAATTTCTCGAGCATATTCCCTATAGCTTCTTCCTAAGTAAGTATGAAAGTTTTTTTCCCCTGTCTCTTTCCATTTGTATTCCTAAGATGTATCTTGCCTCTCTTAAATCATTCATATCAAATCTATTTCAAAGATTTTTCTTCAATTTATTGATCTTTTCCATAGAGAAACCTAACACTAGCAAATCATCCACATAAATTGCAATGATAATATCACCATTCTCATCCTCAAACATATAAATAGAATGGTGAGAACTGATCCGAATATATCCCATACTGGTGAGAAACTCTCCTAGTTTCTTATGCTATTGCCTGGGAGCATGCTTTTGTCCATATAAGGACTTTATGAGTCTTCAGACTTTGCTGACCTCACCTTCTTCTACAAACCTTTCGGGTTCCCGCGTGAAGATTTCTTCCTCCAGCTCACCATTGAGGAAGGCGGTTTTAATTTCCATCTGGTGTATTTCCATGTCTTCCACTACCACTAGAGTAAGGAGAATACTTACAAATGGGATTCCTTACCGAACCATATGAGCAAAGGTCTTCTCATAATCTATCCCCTTCTTTTAGGTGAACCCCTTTGCTACCAACCGAGCCTAATATCTTTCAATGGTATTATCTGGGTTCAATTTCAATTGAAACACTCATTTGCACCCAATATGTTTTCTGTTTGGAGGAGAGTCCACTAGTTCCCAAGTATTTGCTTCCATGATGGATGCCATCTCATCATTTTGAAAGTCTGAGACCTCCATTGGCCCTCAGAGTATGCAGATCCAAAAGTAGCTAATCTAGATAGTGCCGACTCCAAGTTAATATAAACCCAAGTGACTGACCCCTTGACAGTCAGAACCCCAATACAGATTCACCCCTGTGAAATAACACTTTCTGTGTGCTCAGTTCCACCACAGAATGCAAAGTTAGAATATGAGATTTGGACACATTCACCCACTTTGATTTTCCCTTAGAAATACAGCTACCCTGGCAGACAAAAACTCTGACCGACTACACCCCTGTGTAGCGTGGACTCCCTTGAGTCTGCAGCAAAAAGAATCATTGAAAATGGTTAAGTAAATTGATAGTTATGGTTGCCAAAAGTTAGCCATTTATACAAGGTGCTCTCTTATAGAGAGGGTCCTATCTGCCAAATTTTTCTAAGTCCTATCTCCCTCTAAAACTCTATCTACTGAAGTACGACACCAACTAAAACACTGTGTCATACAAAAAAGTACAGGTGCCGGTGTACTTTATATACGGCCATAGTACGACATTGCCAAAATGTTGACACGTGTCATATCCGGGTTCGTTTCCGTAATCCCCAGAGTTGCTGCAATCCAATGTAGTGTTGCCACGTGTCACTCGATGTGGCGGTGATCGCAAACCGCCAAAATCGTACGCCGCGATCTCGGCATCCTTCGCGGCCGTCCGATCAAATTTGGATTTCAATTGTGGCCGTCATAAATACATTCGCGGTATTCTTTCCGGCGTCAAACAAATTGCGCGGTATTTATTTCATATCCGTATCGTACGTCGTACTTTACACAACTGTTTCTATACAGTATGCATATAGTTCTAGTTAAATGAATTAGTCTTATTGTAACTGTTTAAATATATATCATACCCTGTACTATATCATATAAGTTAGACTATCTGGATAAGACTATCGGCTATTGCGGTTGTGACAAATGACAGGTACCAAGATCAAATCCTGGATCTGTCAAAACTCCCTTTTAGAGAAAAACCCTATAAAACAACTGTCTGTCTCCCTCTAGACAGCACAGGCAGCCATGGCTAACTCCTCCTCCAGTCTTCAGTGACTGCGACAAGTGTGGGGACTTGAGGAGGAGTTAGAGGCAGGCTGTCAATATCTACTATTTTGCTTTTTATTTTGCAATCTCAAGACCTAGAAAATACTTGAATTCCAACACATTTATGGCTCTAACGCACCTGTCTTTCTCCTGAGTGTCCATTGCGTGTGAGTATGATTGAGGCTCATCAAGGTGAAACAGCTTAGTTACGTTGTGAGCGACCTATTTTTGTGCAGCCTTTTGCTGCTCCTTCGTCGTCCGTCAAAGTTCGAAGCCGAAATGATGAGAAGTCATAGATTCCTCATTATCTCATCGGCTCCCGTATCCATGGAAGCTGGTTCCGTCTCCTCCTCTTTTGTCTCCTCAAGTTGTGTAGGGATATCGGGAAAATTCGGTATATCTCCCTCATCGTGGATCTCCCTTAAATTTGCGATCACTTTTTCACTCATGTCGATTCCGGGAGGATCCGAGTCCTCCTTACCATCAGAATTCTTTTTTTTTGGTGTATTTCAAAGGATCAAATGACTTCCCTTCATCCATGACAAATAGATGCTTTACTTGAATAATATCTTGTTTGGCTAAGTTATAGACTCTATATCCCTTAATATCCTCATCATATCCAACAAAATATCTCGGTTTCCCATTAACATCTAGTTTCCAGTTCTTCCTATACATGTCAAGACTGTAAACTTGACTACCAAATACTTTCAAGTGAGAAATATCCGGTTTCCTTGGAGCACATCTCTCATACATTGTCATTCTTTTCACGGCTGAAGTAAGACCTCTATTATTAATGTAGTTACCAGAGTTCATGGCTTCAGCCAAAAACCATTTTCCTATCTTGTTGTTGCCCAATATACTGTAGAAACTAATGGTTTTAAAGTATTTTCTAGGTCTGAAAAGAAATAAAGAAGCCGAGGCAGTCTATCTCTAACTTCTCTCTCGAACTCTCAAACTTGTCACAGTTACTGAGAAATTGGAGAGGAAGCTAGAGCCATGGCTACCTAGGCTATCTTGAGGTTTACGGGAAATTTATATTAGTTAGGGTTTATTTATTGAAAATGTATGTGCCGGCGACAGGAATTGATCCTTGTACCTACCGGCCGGCAGACAGGAAATAGCCGACAGCCTTAGCCGTTAAGTCTAGGATTAATGTTACGTAGTATATAGTTTGATAATTAATTAAATATGTATACGTATGATAAATCATTTAACTATAATAGATTACGGGATACATAGATCCGGTAATATATAAAGTACGGATTACGGTACGGACTAAAAATCAATACGGCGCATTTGTTTCGTAAGTGAAACAAATACCCCGCATGTATTTATTACGGCTACGATTAAATTAGATTCTAATCGGACGGCCGCAATTAGTGCCGATATCGCGGAGGAAGATTTCAGCGGTTTGTGGCCATCGCCACATCGGATGACGCGTGGCGAAATTACGTTGGATCGTGGAATCTCCGGAGATTATGGCACCGAATCCGGATATGACATGTGTCGACATTTAGGCCATGTCGTACAATGTCCGTACCTAAAGTACACCGGCAGCTTTACTTTTGCGTACGGAACTCTATTCTGATTGGTTCCGTACATCAATAGATAGAGTCTGTGAGAGAGATAGGACTTAGAAAAATTAGAAGATAGGACCCTCTCTCCCAGAGAGCTTCTGTACAAAAGGTCAACTTTGACCCTTCATAACTTCCTGCTCAGGGGAGCAAATTCAGAGATTCTTTTTGCTATCGACTCAGGGGAGTCTTGCCTTCACAGGGGTGGAAGTGGTGAGGGTTTTTTGTCTGCCAGGTGGCAGTTATTTTTGCTGGAACACAAAGGGGTCAGGATTATCCTAGAGGCTTCTTAGAAGCAGTCTACTCTGAGGACTTATGGAGGTCTCACAGTTTCAGGTTATGGGCACACCCTCTAGGGTACCAATCTTTAATGGAAATTGCTTCATATACTGGGAAAGTATGATGATAGGAGCTCTATGCGAAAAAAGGTTTTGGGGGATAGTGAGTGGACGGTTGGGGCGTCCATCAAGTCTTGGAATTCCTCTAGGGTTTGGAGGAACTAGATTCACCAGGAAAGAGGATCCACCTTCAACGGAGGAAAAAAAAGAAGGAGAGGTGGTGGACAAACGAAAGGAGAAGGAGACGACCACACCAATAGCAACTGGTTCGACATTCATGTCACCTATTCCGAGGAATGAGGAGAATGATAGTGAAACCTAGGACTTTAACAACATGGCGGCAAAGCACTTCATCCTACGCCATCTCACTCAAAGACTTGCATGTCCTCATTTGTAGGTAGAAAGGGCATCCGATCTTTGGATGGCTCTCATAGAGATGTACCGAAGTGGTACGATTCAGCAACAACAGTTGGCTGATCAGAAAGTTAAGGAGTATGTATACAAAAGGGGAAATATGTTGGAATTTTGCAATGAGCTTGCTACACTCTTCATGGAGCTAGAGAGTGCGGGAAAGGATTTTAGTGAAAAAGAAAAGGTTAACTGTTTATTGATGAAGTTACCTGATGAGTTCGTGAACATAGTTTACTGTGTGTAGGACTTGCTTGACTCAAGGTGGATATGGAACTCAATGGTAGGGATGATTCTCGTTCAAGGGAATACAATTGAGATCCGAAGGGGAGGAAAGAGTGGCCAAGACTTGGCAATAGTGATTGATTAGAGGAACAGGGATTCCCGAAAACCGGTCGAAAACTATAGGGGTAGGGAGCAGAAAAAACAGGCCGACGATTTAGAACCAAGGGCTCCCAAAGGTTTATGTCAATTTTTGTAAGAAACCGGGGGACTATATGGCAGAGTTGTCAAGCGCGTGTGCATCTTCGGCACATTTGCACTCCTAGGAGTTCCGGGGCTTCATTCCACTTTGTACAGACTCTAGCGTAGGGAGAAGGGAGGGGACAATCAGCCGGACCAAATCTTTATATTTTCACCCTGGAACACTGAGCAATTTAGTTTACCTTAAACGGAGGTTGAACTGAGGAGTTAGTCCGATGCAAAGTGCCTGCTCCATTATATTGTGTGTTCTATGTAGCTCTAGTAGAGGGATACATTAGAGAACGACACGTAACCTTTGGGATTATCCCGTAGATCTTACTGTTAGCTGTCAGTAGGATGTTAGTTCAGGCCCAACAACCGGGCCAAGCATTTATGACGTTGGGACAAAGTTAGGCGGTTTCACGTCAGGTCAAAACTTTGTTTCCATTTTGTGTATTAAAGAAGGACCTTCGGCCGCCAATCCAGCCGAAACCATGCGTCTATATTTTAGCCCTGAGTGTAGTAAAGTCTGTTTTGTCTTATGTCAAGATGATAACAATTGCTGGCCGCTGATTGGCTTGTTAAATTGCTTTGACTTTTGAACTTGCAGTAGGACAAACTCTGGTTGTATAAGGCACTTAGGGCCGAAGGAGACAGGTTCTCCTGAGAAAACCCCCAAAGAATTAAATCAATCTTTCTGTTGGAGAACGGTTGCATTGTGTTGTTGACTCTATTGCCATCTTTGTTTTGGATTGTCTTTTGTGGAGACCGTAGCACGGGTGGGTAGTTGGCACTATCTCCTCTTTGGGCGGTTTGGACTTTCACTGTTTGAAACTAAGAAGAGTCTTGTCGGATCCGTGCGGTGGAACCGGGAGGGGTGAGGGAGACTCATACCTGTCTTCGGGGCCTTTGGGAGAGGTTTCCCTCCAGTGAGTTTGGTCATCGTTGCACTCCGGGGTATGTGAATTCGCTTCACCATTATCATTCATTTCTATCTTTAATTCCTTTCTCTGGGGCAAGGTGATATTGTTTAATCTGAAAAGCCGATATTTGTTATTTCTATATTTCTGCGTGGGAGTTATTTGCACACTCTTGTGGTCATCTTTGAGTTTGTCCGGAGTTTTTGCGGAAAGGATCGGACGACTCTCATTTCCTTCCTATTCTTTGGAGAGCAGCTGGGAGTGTAGCATTTAGTGGGCTTCCAGCGGAGTAGCACCGAAATCTGGGGAGGGGTACAAGGTACTTTTCTTTTCCACTCCATTCCTCCTTACTATCTATGCATATCCCTGGGGGGGAGGGGGCAATGAACAGAGATGGGCATTATCACGGATTCGGGGAAGCATTTGGGGTGGATCGCAGGTTTCTCATGCACACCTCCTTCGACATATTACTTGGACCTCCCGGTTCCCAGGCACGCTCGACAACTATTTAGCGTACGATGTTTTGATTTGTCTAGAGGATTTATGAGTAGGTTCTTAGGACACAAACAATTGTTTGAAACCCCTCTCTCCCAAAGGCCATCGGTATAAATATGCGGTCTTTGAACAACCATAACTTAATGCTCAGGTGAGCAATTTCAATGATTATTTTTGTTGCCGACTCAGGGGAGTCTAAGCTTCATACGGGTGTAGTCTGTTAGAATTTTTTCGTGCCAGGGTGGCACTTATTCATTGCCAAAGTCAAAAGTGAAAATATTATCCTTGAGGCTTCATATAAGCTAGACATTATGTGTTCAATGGAGGTCACAGAATTACACTAAATGGAGCCATTGGCATTGTAATAGGGTAAATTTTTATGCTAAATTAACCAAAACCCTTGAATATAATTAATATTTATGTAACAACATTCTAAAACCTTAATTAAAGTGAAAATTGTAAATAACAGAGTTCACAGTTATACGTCGGCTTGACATTTGATTCAGTTCTATACATTTACTGAGAAAAGATGTCTTTCCACATGCGAACATGTTTGATGCTCACACAGTGAACCACGTTGTTGTCCTACGAATATGTGCGAACGTGATGGTTTGCTACCCTATTGCATCGCCTTATTAGAGCGCGCGTTCACATGTATGTGCGGTTACTTTAAATCGTTTATTGTACTTCTTCATTGAAAAAGGTACAATTTTGTATGATCTGACACTAACCCTACACCACACTATATAAATGAGATGTACGTTCGTTATTTACGCCAATTGGAAAAGAACCCTAAAAGGCGTGAAGAAAAAAAAAACAATTATTAATTATATTTAAGAATTTTGGTCAATATTTAGGCCATCCGAATTTGCGGAATATACGCTTATAACGATTCGCGGTGTACTCTACTTATGATTCACACTCTAGTGACTACAGGAAATGACTGACATTTCATGGAAGTGGAACACAGTGGTCTAGATGATACTTGTGTTGGTGAACACAATTGAGATTAGGAGAGGGGGAAAGAACATCGAAGCTCTAGCAGTTGGAGCAAACCGGTGGGGTAAGGTTCCAAAGAAACCGTACAAATGAGAGAGAGATCTCAGTTTAGAGGACCAAAGCCCTCAAAGGGTCTTTATCATTTTTGCAAAAAGCCAAGACACTTCCTAGTGGATTGTGTCAAGCTGTTGGAGCTAAGACTCTTAAAGAATCATGGAGGGGGTTCTTTTGGTGGGAAGAAAAAGACAGTTGTGGTCACAAAAGTGAAAGGAGAGACCGAGGACAAGTCCCGTGAGGATGAGGATGGGGAGCTTCTTCTTGACGAGATTATGGAGGAGAAGGTGAACCATCGGAAACAGAAGTGTGCTCTCGGAGCAATTCGACAAGCTCCACATGAAAGATGGATAATTGACTCAAGTGCATCCATGTATATGTCTCGTGATAAGCACCTCTTTACTAAGTTAAGAAAAATCCCTAATGTAGAGATAGAGTATGGGGATGGGAGAGTGGTTACTACAGATCTAGTGGGGTCAGTAGATTTGAAAGTCTTATTGGAGGGTAAGACTTCTAAACTCACCTTCTTAGATCTACTCTACATTCCTCAACTGAGTAAAAATCTTGTCTACACGTTTGTGTTTGATGACAAAGAGTTTGATAACTTCACTAGAAAGGGAGTCTTTACAGCTAATTATAGGGATAAAGTCTACTTCACGGCTGATAAGGGTAGCCAAAGAATGTTTAAGCTTAACGTGTGTTATGAAAAGAAGAATGTATACTATGTTGGCGTTCCAAAGTTGATGATTTGGTATAAGCGGTTGGGGCTTGTTCATTTTGATAGGCTGGGGGAAGTGAAGAAGCTTGATGTAGTAGAAGGCATTCTGTTGAGGATAATGAAATGGTAGATGATTGTAGTGGTTGTGCTCAAGGTAAGGCTCACAGACTTCCCTTTCTAAAAGCCGCCACATGATGGGGTGAGAAAGTACTAGATCCGATCTACACAGATATCTGAGACCCGCAAAAGCACCTTCGGTTGGTGGGAAGAGGTTTAAGTTGACAACAACTGATGACTAGTCTAATACTCCAGAGTCACCTTCCTAAAAACAAAGTCTGATACACCAACTTACTTTAAAGAATATAAATCCTAGAGTGAGAAGTTGCATGGAACCCCCATTAAGAGAATAACGAGTCATAATGGAAGAGAATATACATCTAACCAGTTTGAGGAATACTTGAGAGATGAGGGAGTTCAGGACCAGAAAACTATACCATATAACCCTGAACAAAATGGGGTAGCTGAGAGGTTGAACAGAATACTAAGAGATATTGTATACAGTATGTTGGCCTACAAGAACATAAGAAACACATTTTGGGCAGAAGCCATGAAGTGTGCCAACTACATTAAGAATAGAGTCCTTACCTCAACCTCAAAAGGAATGACACCTTATGAGAAATGGGTTGGAAGGAAACCAGATATCTCTCACCTTAAAGTTTTCGGTAGCCAAGTTTACAATCTTAATATGGATAGGAAAAACTGGAAACAAGATGCTAAGGGAAAACCTAAATACTTTGTAAGATATGATGAGGAATTCAAGGATATAGAGTTTATGACTTAGCAAATAAAGATATCATTTTGGTCAAACACCTAGTTGTCATGGATGAAGGGAAGTCATTTGACCCCTTCAAATATACCAAGAAGATAAGGATCAGATTTGAGTCCGAAAGTGAGGAGAACTCAGTCATTCCCGAAAAAGACATGAGTGAAACTGTGATTACAGATTCAGGGGAGATCTAAGATACAGGAGACTCACCGGAAACCTCACATACTCCTATGGACTTCGAGGAGATAGAAGAAGCGGGACAAGATATGGTTTTTATAGAAGAGGCGGAGTTATTTGCTATGGAGGCTGCCATGGAGGGTCCAAAGGATGCACGATGGATCATGGACACGGGAGTGTCTGCCCATATGTGTTGGAACAAGGCGGCTTTTACGAATCTGCAGCAAACATCTCCAAGGAGTATCTACTATGCTTGTGGCATGAGTGTTCAAACCTCAGCTCAGGGTGATGTATCTTTGATGGTAGATGTGGGGGGGAAGTCGGTATAGAGAACCCTTCACAATGTTTTGTATGTCCCTGACTTTAAGAAAAATCTATTTTCTACATCATTAGTGGAGAGCAAAGGCTTTGAGGTTGTTCTGAAAGGAGGAAGACAGGTTGTTAGCAAGAAAGGGAAAGTAGCAGTAACAGGGACTAGAGATGCTAGCAAAATGTACCGGATGGACATGGCGGAATATAAAGAAAATGATGTTCTCTACTCCAGTATACAATCTGACAATGAGTTGTGGCATAAAAGATTAGGACATATGAACTATGATAGTCTTAAGAAAATGGTGAATTTGGGAAAAGTCGAGGGAGTTTCTCTCAGTTCTCATCCTATAAAATCATGTGATGGTTGCTCACTTGGCAAAATTCACAAATTGCCACCTCCATAGGAAACAGACCACAGATCGGAGAAAGTTCTACAACTAATACACTCTGATGTTCTCGGTCCTTCACAAGTGGCTTCAGCTGGAGGCGTCCACTATATGGTTACATTCACAGATGACTACTCGAGGTACACTAAAGTCTACTTCATGCAACATAAGAGTGGAGTGTTCACTCACTTCAAACATTACAAAGCGTGGGCGGAAAAGCTTCATGGAGTTCCAATCTTGGCGTTGAGATCGGACAATGGGGGAGAATACACATCAAAGGAATTGGAAAATTCCTCATTAAAGAAGGTATTAGTCACAATCTTACTGTTCCTTACACACCAAAACAGAATGGTGTTTCTGAAAGGTTAAATAGAACAGTGACAGAGAGTGCTCGGTCCATGCTTGCAGATAAAGGGCTAGATTTGAAATTCTGGGCTGAAGCACTAAACTGTGCTGTTTATGATAAGAATAGAATTGCTTCTAGATCTGTTAGCACCACACCTTATGAGCTTTGGACAGGAAAGAAACCTGATGTTAGCCACTTTAAAATCTTTGGCAGGAAGTGTTTTATTCTAGATACTTCACAGGATAGATGGAAAATGGAGCCTAAGGGCTTACCAGGAACTTTTATGGGGTATGATGATAACGCAAAAGGATATAGGGTTTTTGTATTTGAGAAACAGAAAGTAATTATTTCTAGGAACATCCAGATTAAAGATGAACAGGATTCGGTTTACCTTTTTAAAGTGCCAGATCAACCGGCGAAAGAAAAGCAAGAATATGTCATTTTTCACCATACTCAGCGAGTCTACTTTCCACCGGCAAGTGCGACACCTCTTTCTCCAGTTACTATGGTGCCTTTACGAATACATCGCAACAAGATACCCCTCGGGTGGAAGGAACTACTACAGACTCTGTACAGGATCAAGTTACGGTTCAACCTAAACAGAAAAATCAGAGGTTGCCGACGATCTCAGCCTCAAAATTTCCGGGGGGGAAAGAGATCTTGCAGCCGTCTGCAATCAAGCTCTCACTTTGCTTTTTCTGCATCTACAGAGGAGCCTCTAACGATCCAGGAGGCCTTCTCATCACCTGAGAGAAATCAGTGGATTGAGGCGGCAAACGATGAAATGAAGTCTATTATGGAGGCACAGACATGGGAGCTGGTGGATCTTCCTCCGGGCAGAAAATCCATCGGCAACAAATGGGTATTCAAGGTGAAGCTGAACCCGGACAACACCATCGAAAGATATAAGGCGAGACTAGTGGCCAAGTGGTATAATCAAAAAGAAGGTATTGACTTTGAGGAAACCTTCTCTCCTGTTGTCAGATTTCCCACTGTCAGAATTTTGCTAAGTCTAGCTGCTATAGAGAATATGGAAATACAACAAATTGATGTTAAAACTGTTTTTTTGCATAGAGAGTTAGAAAAAACCATTTATATGAAACAACCTTAAATGTACGTTGAAAAGGGAAAGGAAGAATTAGTGTGTAAATTGATGATATCTTTGTATGGGCTAAAACAAGCCCCGCGTCAGTGGAATTTGAAGTTAGATGAGTTTTTGATTGGGTGGGATTTAAGAGAATTAGCTCAGATCATTCTGTATATGTCTTACAAGGGGAGGATGGGATACTTTACATTGCTGTATATGTGGATGACTTATTATTAATAAGTAAGTCAATGGATGAAATAAACCGCATTAAAGCGGCTTTAAGGTCTAGGTTTGAGATGAAGGACCTCGGTGAGGCCAAATACATTTTAGGAATACAGGTAGAAAGAGACAGAAACAAGAGGCTGATTATGTTGACTCAGAAAGAAGCAATAGGTAATATGCTAGAAAGATTTGAAATGAAAGATGTGAAAGGATCCGTAACTCCCATGGAATTCAGGCAGAAATTAGAAGGAATGGATACAGATTCAGGCATAATTGTCGGTGAGAGTTTAGAGACAGGGGAGGAAGAGTTTATGGCTTCAAAGCCATATAGACAAGTAGTTGGAAGTCTTATATATTTTATGAATTGTACGAGACCCGACATTGCAGCAGCTGTGGGAGTCTTGAGTAGAAGTCTGCAGAATCCTAAAAGGGCAGACTGGGAAGCAGCGAAAAGAGTGTTGAGATATCTTGCAGGTACTCGAAATCTCAAGCTTGTTCTCGGAGGAGGAGAGGTGAAAATCCAGACGTGGAGCGATGCTAGCTATGGGGACATGCCAAGCCGGAAATCTACAACCGGCTTCGTTCTGAAGATTGGAGACGGAACTTGCTGCTGGAGTAGCAAATTACAAAAGGTTACAGCTCAATCCACAATGGAGTCAGAATATATGGCAGCAGCTTCCGCCCTCAAGGAGCTCCTATGGGTCAAGTCCATTTTACAAGAACTTGGGTATATGCAAATTGGCCCTCAAGCTATCTGGTGTGACAACCAAGCTGCCATAGCTATTGCCTCTAACCCCAGCCATCACTTTAAGAGCAAACACATGGATGTTAGACTACATTTTGTTAGAGAAAAAGTACTTGCAAAAGTCGTTAAATTGTGTTATTTACCAGATGAGAAGATGGTGGCTGACATGTTAACAAAAGCCCTTCCTGCTCCTAAGTTACAATTTTGCAGAGATGCTATTGGACTAAGTGAGTAACTGAGTCTAAAGATTTAGGGGAGTGTTGTAATTTATAAATCTTTATTTCAGTCAATAGGGGTAAAAATAACTTAGGATATTTTTTTTAGTAGTCTACTATAAGACTTACCTTAATTAGTGTTACAGTAGCGAGAGGTACAGTAGAGTGTATCGTACTGTATCGTACTTTTGCAGGGACACGTGTCGGCGAAATAACGTATGCAGGTTTTTGGAGTAGCGCCGACAATCAGCCCTACGCGTCAAAAAGTTGACGATGCGATTCACATGATCGGACGAACAGGATCTGTCCCGAGTATTCCAGAAACATATGGTACATCTCGACGGTACCATCGTCGATCGAATTCGTTCCAACGGACGCGATTCACCTGGGACCACAAGCGCGATTCACGAGGGACCACAAGCGTGATTCGCGTGGGACCACAAGTGACGCAGCACTCAGGTGCTTCGTACTACATGACCACATTGGGCTGGACTTTAGCGCTCAGCGCTGACTAAGCATTTGGAACGTTTTGTGTACGGTTAGAACGTTTTTTGTACGGTTCAATTTCTGTAAATATCTGAATAACATTAGTTTGTAGTTTAGTGTGATAAAAAATAGTGTTCCGATAATCAAGTTTTAGAAATAGTAATTAGGTTTTTAAAGTACAGTAACGTACACGTAGGATGCTTTGTCGTTAGTCTGGATAATAACCGTAGTAACGGTTACCCGAATTAGTGTAGATCAGTAGATACACACTGTGAGTATATAACTTAGAACTTAGACAATTTTGTAGAATCCAGTTTTGGGAATATGATTTTCTAAGGGCGGTTTTTGGGAAACTTCTAGACATCATATCTTATGGTTTACTGGGTCATTTTGGCTGCAATTTTGGGAATTGTCAGTTTGCTGTATTTTGTATCACTGTGGCAAATTTGAAGCATATTGGCTTTCTGAGTCATATTTTGTGTCAGATCTAAGTTGGCTGTTGAGTAGGTACTTTGATAGTTTCTGCTGTTTTTCATGTCTACTTCCACTACTACTGCTGGTTCACCGCCTGCAACGGTGGTTGTAGAACAACAGAAGCAAACACTTGGGAACTAGGGGATTTCCCTTAGGAAAGAAAATCGATTCACTGTAAATGGGTGTTTAAACTAAAACAAACCCAGATAACACCGTTGAGAGATATAAGGCTCGTTTGGTTGCAAATGGGTTCACCCAAAAGGAGGGGATTTGTTTTCCCGAGGCAACTGGTGCCCTAGAAGAAGAAGAATAAGCACCGGCAGTTGCCATGTTAATCAATACACAAAGAGGAAACTCTCACGAAAACCCACAAAAGACCAACTTCACAATGAGGCCCCAAGCAAACCAGACTCACCCTAGGTGTGAAAACTTGCCACAATCTACATTATAAAACAAAAAAAATATATCCAGAATTTCACAAGGTTGTGTATAAAGATCAGAATGATCTTGTTATTCAAAAGCCCCCAAAAACTGCTTCACAGTTTTTCCATACAATGAATTCCTAATTCCAAAACATTCTAAGTCATATGTTAACAAGTGAACCTGCTCTTGATCTACACCGATGGTCGACCAGTACACTTAACCTAATCAAACAAAAACCCGTTGTCAACCCTACATAATATTTACAACAAACCTAAAACTAATAACCGCTGAATTGAAATAGTACGCGGTCAAAGTTCGCCCGCTGAAATGACGGCGTAGTCACTATTACTCTTCCAAAAAATGACGGCGGACTCCGTCCACCGTATGCGCATTCTATCATTACCAAAGGTGAACCTCCACGTGTAAACCCGGTCTTTAAACGTAACTGTACTTTTCATCATCCGAAACACACAATTTTAACTTCCCCACGGACCGACACGTGTGCATGGAGTGTACTCAGCCCGTGTACTCCCTTTGGACTTACATACCACACTGAAAAACCTTTCTACAATAAATCAGCTTGCACACATTGCAACTAGGAGACCTCCATAGGTCCTCAGAAAGAACAGCTTGCAAGAAGCCACTAGGATAACCCTGACCCCTTTGTGTTTCAGCGAGAATAACCACCACCCTGGCGAACAAAAAACACTGAGCACCTTCACACTTGTAAAGACAAGACTCCCTTGAGTCGATAGCAAAATGAATCTTTGAATTTGCTCCCCTGAGCAGTAAGTTATGGAGGGTCAAAGTTGACCTTTTGTACAGAGGCTCTCTTGGAGAGAGGATCCTATCTTCCAAATTTTCTAAGTCCTATCTCTCTCTAAAACTCTATCTACTGAAGTACGGAACTAATCAAAACACTATATCGTACAAAAAGGTACATGTGCCAGTGTACTTTTTTTACGGCCATTGTACGACATGGCGAACTAATCCGCACATGTCATATTTGGTTTCGTTCCTAAAATCTTTGGAGAGGCCGTAATCCAATGTTGTCGTGCCACGTGTTGATTGATGTGGCGATGATCGAAAAACCGCCAAAATCCTATTCCGCGATCTCGACCTCCTTTTGGACTGTCTGATCAAACCGGTTTTTAATTGTAGGCGTCATAAATTGTTGCGCGATATTTTTTTCGCTGTCGAAAAAAAATGCGCGATATCCATTTTGTATTTGTGCTGTACTCCGTACTTTTACAAAATTGTATCCATGCGCGACGTCTATACTTACAGTTAAATGAATTTGTTCACGCGTATCAGTTTAAATATTTGTTAAACCCCATATGTCTTAGCACCGATCCTTTACTATAGGATAAAACTACCACTACTTAGAATTGACGGACGGCAAGTACCAGGATAAAATCTTGGGTCCTTCAGGTATATTTTGGTAAATCTACCAAAATCTATCACTTCTCTCTCTATCTCTATAAGCAGCATAGGTATCCATGGCTCTAACTTCCTCTTCAACTTTCAGTGACTGCGACAAGTGTGGGAGGTGAAGAGAGGAGTAAGAAGCAGACTGCCTTGGCTTCTTTTCTACCTTTCATTTTAGACCTAGAAAATACTTAACAAATAACCATTAATATCTACACTCCCTATATTTTCTAGTCACTTTTTAAATTTAGACCACACTTCTTCGGCAAAAAATATGCTTAGGTGAAGGCACAGGTTTGGTCATCATATGTGCTACCATCTTGTTGTCTGGTTTGTACTCTAAACTGATTGTTTTTTTTTCTACCTTCTCTTTTACAAAATTGAGTCTAATGTTTATGTGTTTGGCTTTAAAATGATGTTTAGGATTTGCAGCAATAGCGAGCGCTGCCTGATTATCACAAAATAATTTCTGCACACAACTCTTAAGATGACCTAGCCCACCAAGCAAAGACTTGACCCACATTAATTCTTTTACAGCAGAGCAAGAGGCCATGTAATCAACCTCCATGGTTGAGTGAGCAATGACCTTTTGCTGCTTGCTGCTCTAGCAACAAGCCCCATCACCCACATGCAATACATATCCAGACGTGCATCTCCTCATAAGAGCATCCCCATAGCTGGCATCACTCCAACTGGTGATGTTAGTATTGTTCCCGCCCAAATGCAACCATAGATCTCTAGTCCCCATGAGATATCTAAGGACTCTCTTAGCTGCCTCCCAATCTTTCTTAGTTGGAGCATTTAGTCTCCTACTTAGTACTCCTACAGCTGCAGCTATGTCCGGACGGGTAGAATTCATGAAATATACTAGGTTGCCCACTACTTTTCTATAAGGGATGGTCTACATAAATCTTTTGTCTTCTAGGCCTACCTCATCATCCAAGATTATAACTCCCTCTTCCACACTCCCCTCACTTCCTTTCTTTAGTTCCATAGGAGTAGTAAAACTAATAGCCTTGTCCATTTGAAAATTTTCTAACATGTTCCCAATGGCCTTCTTTTGAGTTAATCTTATTATCTTTCTATCTCCGTCTCTCTCAATTCCCAAAAATATACCTTGCTTCTCCCATATCCTTCATCTCAAATCTTCCTTTTATATCATTTTTGAACTTATTTATTATATCTATACATTTACTTAAAACAAGCAAATCATCAATATAAACTGCAACAAAAATAATTCCTTCCTGGTTTTCAAACAAATAAATTGAGTGATCTGAGTTGATCCAAATATATCCTAAACCTGTAAGAAACTCATCTAGCTTCTTGTTCCATTGCCTGGGCGCCTGTTTCAGCCCATACAAAGATTTGATCAATCGACATACCTTGCTCTCCTCCCCTTGCTCCACAAATCCTTTGGGTTGCGCATAAAAATCTCCTCTTCTAACTCTCCATGTAGGAAGGCCGTCTTGATGTCCATATGATGTACTTCCATGTCTTCTGCTTCCGCCATACTGAGAAGTATCCGAACAGAAGGAAACCTGACGACCGAAGCAAAAGTTTCCTTGTAGTCAATTCCCTCTTTCTGATTGAATCCCTTCGCCACTAACCGTGCCTTGTAGCGCTCAATGGTGTTATCCGGATTGAGTTTCAATTTCAATACCCACTTACACCCGATTGGCTTCTAATCAGGGGGACAATCCACCAACTCCCAAGTATTTGCTGCCATAATTGAAGCTATCTCCTCATTAATGGCTATCTTCCACCAGATCCTCTCAGGACATTTCATCGCCTCACTTTAAGTCTGGGGTTCATCGGGATGAGACAGTTTGGTTACCTTGTTGTTAACTTGTTTCTCTTGCAGTATTTTGCTGCTTCTCCTTCCACCCTCAAACTGTGATGGCGGAATGGATGGCTCTCGTGAATTCTTTTGAATAATTTCTACTTCTCCCCTATCCCTCGATTCCGTGTCTATTTCCACCACGTCTACCGCTTTGGTTGGAGATGGCACTAGGGGTTCCACGGTTGAGTCCTCCGCGATCTACAAGATCATAATCCTCTCAAAAATCTGGATAGTTAGGAAGCTCAAAGTCATCAGAATTTTCTACTCAAATCTGATTTTGACTGTCATTGTATGCTTATAGGGATCTATAGATTTCCCTTCATCCATGGCCACTAGATGCTTTCCTAGGATTATATCTTCTCTCTTGAGATCATAGACTCTATATCCTTTTACATTTTCATCATATCGTAGCAGATATCGTGGTTTTCCTTTCGGATCCAACTTCCAATTTGACCGATCTGTGTCTAGGGTAAACACTTGACTACCGAAAACCTTTAAGTGTGAAACATCTAGTTTTCGGCCGGTCTATCTCTCATAAGGAGTTTGGCCTTTTACTTCCGAGGTAAGAACTCTATTCTTGAGATAATTTGCATAGTTCATAGGTTCGACCCAAAATCTCCTCTCAAGAATGGAGCCTTCATTTTCCGGTTTGAGGAATACTCTCTATCTGGCCGGCTTTTGATCTACAAAGTGTGAATTTCCAAAAGCCATCAGTTCACAAATGGGATCTGTGTCTAGCCAGTTTAACCTTCAACCTAGGCTTTCCTTTTGGTGCTATAGACGATGCTATACTACTTTTACATTTTCCTATATCTCAGATACTAGAGTTCTCTCTTCTATATTAGGATCCTTTCGTAGATCACCGGTACCTACTTCCCTTTAGATATCTAGGGATATTCGTATGTTACTGTCAGTTTTAGTCTAAACTCATCTTTTAAGACTACTGAAACTCGAAGGATTGATAGGTCTAAAAAC
>JBBHKE010003544.1:0-27505 GCA_037447655.1 Zygnema cylindricum | reverse complement strand
GGTGAGAATCAGTTTTCAAAACGTCTTTACAGCGGCCCCAATACAAAAAAAAAAAGAGATCGTAGGATATGTTATCACTCTGCACAATCAATGGAGGTGAAACCGTTTCTCGGCTGTTTTCTCGGTAAGCTCGTACGGCCGTTAGTGTGTACGGCAGGTAAACATTAAGCTACTATTTTTTACCGGCAAGCTAGAACTGCATCACATCTTTGATTACCAAAATTTCATAAAAGATCCAGACACTAAAATAAATTTCCCGTAAACCTCAGGATAGCCTAGGTAGCCATGGCTCTAGCTTCCTCTCCAATTTCTCAGTGACTGCGACAAGTTTGAGAGTTGGAGAGAGAAGTTAGAGATAGACTGCCTCGACTTCTATATTTCTATTCAGACCTAGAAAATACTTTAAAACCATTAGTTTCTACACTACGTCAAGATCGAACGGCCATTTTTTATCATCGAATTACAAATGGACGGCATGTGTGATTGCCGGCATGCTCGAATGGCTCTTTTGTCGGCTCTTTGCCAAAGTGGAGGTAACTAACACGTCTCACTATTGTATAGGATGCTAGAGAAAAAAAAAAACATAACCCCGGCGACATTTCTGCAAAACTTTTGACTAAGAGTGGTGCGGTACAATTCCGTATATAAAGTACGGCGGCTATCGTATTTTGTATATTCATTATGTTCTTTATGAGATGTGAGTAAGATCATATGAGCCCTCTCTCCCAGAGGCCATGAGTATAAAGTCATAATCTTTGAATAACCATAACTTAATGCTCATGGACCAAATTTAGAGATTTTTTTTGCTATCGACTCATAGGAGTCTTGTCTTCACAAAGGTGAAAGTGTTGAGAGTTTTCTTCTCCTATGGTGGCATTTAATCTTGTTTAAACACAAAGGGGTAAGGGTTATCCTAGGGGTTTCGTGTGAGTGCCCATTTTGAGGACCTATACAAGTCTCAAAATTGCAAGTTATCGGCCAATCCTCTAGGGTGTGCAACTGTGAGACCTCCATAGGTCCTCAGAGTAGGCAGCTCACACAAAGCCTCTAGGATAACCTTGAAGCCTTTGTGTTTTAGATAATAACTGCCACCCTCGCACAAGAAAACTTTGAATATCTCCACCCAATTGAAGGCGAGAATCCATTGAGTCAATAGCAAAAAGAATCTTTGAATTTGCTCTCCTGAGCAGTAAGTTATAGAGGGTCAAAATTAACCTTTTGTAGAGAAGATCTTTGGGAGAGAGGGTCCTATTTACCAAATTTTCCTAAGTCCTATCTCTCTCTAAAACTCTATCTACTGAAGTACGGCCAATCATAATACTGTGTCGTACATAAAGGTACTAGTGCCGAAGTACTTTTTGTAATGCCATTGTACGACATTGCCAACTAGTCGACACATGTCATATCTGGATTCGTTTCGTAATCCTTGGAGATGTCGTAATCCAATGTGGTTATGCCACGTGTCAATCGATGTGGCGGTGACCAAAAACCGCCAAAATCTTATTCCGCAATTTCGGCATCCTTTGTGGTAGTCCAATCAAAACCGGGTTTCAATCATAGCCGTCGTAAATCTTTGCGTGATATTTATTTCGCTGTCAAAACAAAATGCGCGGTATCCGTTTCGGAACCGTACCATACTCTGTACTTTACCAAACTGTATCTATGCACGACGTATATACTTTCCGTTAAAAGAATTAGTTCACGTTTAACAATTTAAATATTTGTCAAACCCTATATGTCTTAGCACCGATCCTAGACTTGTATGATAAAGCTAACCGCTACCAGCAAACTTAAAAAACAGTAGATACCAGGATCAAATCTTGGGTTTGTAAGGTACCCTTTTAGTAAACCTACTAAAAACATATACATGTCTCTTTTTGGATAGCACATGCAGCTATGGCTCTATCTCGCTGTTCAACCGTCAATGACTAGGACAAGTGTGGGAGATGAAAGAGGAGTAAGAGGCATACTGCCTCGGCTTCTTTTTTGCATTTAATTTTAGACCTAGCAAATACTAAAAAGACCCATTAATTTCTACACTCCCCTTATTTTTTAGTCACCTTTTGATTTCAGACCACCCTTCTTTCTACAAAAAATTAGCTCAGGGAAGGCACAAGTTTGGACATCATATCTGCAACCATTTCACTATCTGGTTTATAATCTAAACTTATTATTTTGTCTTCTACCATTTCCCTAACAAAGCTAATCTAATGTCCATATGTTTTGCTAAAAAATGGTGTTTAAGATTGGTATAAATGGCAATGGCTGCCTAATTCTCACAAAACACTTTCTGAACACTACTCTTAAGATGACCAAGTTCACCAAGCAAGGACTTGACCCAAATTAATTCTTTTATAGCACACCATGAGGCCATGAACTCAGCCTCCATGGTGAACTGAGCAATGAGCTTTTGATGCTTGTGGCTCCAATAGCAAGCCCCATCACCCACATAAAATACAAACCCAGACGTGCATCTCCTCATAGAAGCATCCCCATAGTTGGCATCACTCCAAGTGGTGATGTCAGTATTGTTCCCACCTAAATGCAACCATAGATCTCTAGTCCATATGAGATATCTAAAGACTCTCTTAGCTGTCTCCCAATATTTTTTAGTGGGAGCATTCATACTCATATTTAGTACTCGTATAGCTGCGGATATGTCCGGACAGGTACAATTCATGAAATATATTAGGTTGCCTACTTCTTGTCTATAAGGGATAGTCGGCATAAATCTTTTTTCTTCCGTGCCTACCTCATCATCCAAGATTATAACTCCCTCTTCCACACTCCCCTCACTTCCCTTCTTTAGTTCCATAAGAGTGGTAAAACTATTAGCCTTATCCGTTCGGAATCTTTCTAACATGTTTCCAATTGCCTTCTCATGAGTCAACCTTATTATCTTTCTATCTCTATCTCTCTCTACCTGAATTACCAAAATTTACCTTGTTTCTCCCATATCTTTTATCTCAAATCTTCCTTTTAAATTATTTTTCAACTTATTTTTTTTATCTCTAAATTTACTTAAAACAAGCAAATCATCAATATAAATTGCAGTAAAAATAATTCCTTCCTCATATTGAAACAAATAAATTGAGTGATCTAAGCTGATCCGAATATATCACAAACTTGTAGGAAACTCATCAAGCTTCTTATTCCATTCTCGGGGCGCCTATTTCAGCCCATACTAAGATTTGATTTATCGGCATACCTTGCTCTCCTCCCCTTGCTCCACAAATCTTTCGGGCTGTCGCATAAAAATCTTCCCTTCCAACTCTCCATGTAGGAAGGCCGTCTTGATGTCCATCTATGTACTTCCATGTCTTCTGCTTCCGCCAGACTGAAAAGTATCCAAACAGAGGGATATTTGCAAGATCATCATCTTCTCAAAAACTTAGATTGTTACGAAGCTGAAAGTCATCAATTTTTTTTGACTCAAATCTAATTTCGATTGTCTTTCTATCCTTTAAAGGATCTATAGATCTTCTTTCATCCATAACCACTAGATGCTTTACAAGGATTATATCCTCTCTCTTTAAATGATAGACTCTATATCCCTTTACATCTTCATCATATCCTCGAAGATATCTTGGTTTTCTTTTGGGATCTAATTTCCAATTTGACCGATCTGTGTTTAGACTGAACACTTGACTACCGAAAACCTTTAAGTGTGAAACTTATGGATTTCGGCCGGTCTATCTCTCATAAGGAGTTTGGCCTTTAACTGCCAAAGTAAAAACTCTATTTTTGAGGTAATTTGCACAGTTTATAGCTTCGGCCCAAAATCTCTTTCCTATCTTCTTATCTGACAGCATACACTTGGCACTATCACTTAGTGTTATATTTAACCTCTCGGCTACACTATTCTGCTCAGGATTTTCAAGAACTGTCTTTTGGTGTTGCACTCCATCTTCTCTCATAAAATCCTCAAACTGATTGGAGGTATACTCTACCCCATTATCACTCTTTAATCTCTTAATAGAGGTTTCATGGAGTTTCTCACTCCATGCCTTATATTCCTTAGAAACTTGTGGGGCCTCTGATTTATTTTTCAAAAAATGCACTCTAGAACATCGAGACCAATCGTCAATGATTATAATCATAAACCTCTATCCCCGGGTGAAAGCACTTTGGTTGGTCCCCTAATATCAATGTGTACTAAGTCTAACATTTTTTACCTTTTATAAGTGGCTTCTTTTGAGAAAGGTAACCTGTGTGCCTTATGTCGAAATTTAAAGTTTTTTTAATATTTTTTAAGTTTTGTAAAAGATAAAATAAAGCATAGTAGTAAAGGCAGTCTGCCTCCAACTCCTCTCTCTAGCTCCCACACTTCTCGCAATCAGTGAAAGTTGGAGAGGGAGCTATAGCCATGGCAACATATGCTATCCAGAAAGAGACAGACATTAGATTGGTAGATTTACCAAAATAGTACTTAACAGACCCAAGATTTGAACCTGGTACCTGTCGTCCATCAAAGTTGCCGGTAACCGCTAGCCGGTAGCCTCATCCAAATAGTCTATGACTAAGGTTACATAATATAAGGTTTGATAGCTATATAAATGTTTACACGTAGACTATTTTATTTAACGAGCTATTAGGACATAGATATAGTTTTTGTTGTACGGGGGAAGGAACATCCGAAAGAGATACCGCGCAATTTGTTTTAAAAGCAAAACAAATATCGTGCAGGTATTTATGAAGGCTACGATTGAAATCCGGATTGAATCGGACGGCCACGAAAAATGTCGAGATCGCGGAATACGTTTTTGGCGGTTTGCGGTCAAACCCCACATCGATTGACACATGGCACAATCACATTAGATAACGGCATCTTCGGTGATTATAGGAACAAATCCAAATATAACATGTGTCCACTTGTTTGCTATGTCGTACAATGCCGGTACAGAAAGTACACCGGCACCTGTACCTTTCTGTACAACAAAGTATTATGATTGGTGTCGTACTTCAGTAGATAAAGTTTTAGAGAGAGATAGGACTTAGAAAGATTTGGTAGATGGGACCCTCTCTCCCAGAGAGCTTCTATACAAAAGGTCAACTTTGACCCTCCATAACTTACTGCTCATGGGAGGAATTCAGAGATTTTTTTTTCTATCAACTCAAAGGAGTCTTGCCTTCATACGGGTGGAGGTGGTCAAAGTTTTTGCCTACCAGGGTGGCAGTTATTTTTACTAAAACACAAAGCGGTCACGGTTATCCTAGAGGCTTTGTGTGAGCTGCCTACTCTGAGGTCCTATAGAGGTCTCAGAGTTGCACCTTACCTTAAGCACAATCACTATATTCACTTAGGTTTTCACTTTCTCCGAACTAAATTCCTTCCATTATTCCTATCTTTTTCATTTCTTTCAGCTTATCTAAATGCATATGTCCAAGCCTCTTATGCCACAACATAATATCATGAACACCATGATGGTAAAATTTCTTCTTTTCATTGATGAAAATCAGCCTTAACATCCCTTGGCTACTTTTTTCAGCAGTGAAATATACTTCCTCCTCAAAGATAGCAGTAAAGGTTCCCTTCCTAGTGCTATTCTCAAAATCCTTATCATCTAACAAAGACATTGAGATGAGGTTTTTGTTTAACTCTGAATTTCCCTCCACTAAGACTTTCAGATCTACCGATCCGACCATAGTAGTAGAGATTACCCTCCCATCCCCACACTCTATCTCTACGGTGGGAATCTTTCTCATCTTAATGAACAAGTGTTTATCCTTACACATGTGCATGGAGGCACCGGAATCCACAATCCAACTTCCTTCACCTTTCAAACCTCCAAAAGCAGATTTCTACTTTCGAGGAATTTTGACCTCGGTCTTTGCCTCCAACTCCTCATCCAGCAAGAGCTCACCGTCCTCGTCCTCAGATTCCTCCTCGTGTACCAAAGTCACAAGAACCTTTTTCTTTCCTCTTGGAGGTCCACCTATTAGCCCCTCCTTTAACTGAAGTTCGGTTAGCTTAGTGCACTCCGCCATATAGTGCCCTGGTTTCTTACAAAAATGACACAAACCCTTGGGAACCCTTGATCCAAACTCGTCGGTCTAATTTTTTTGCCTTCCCCCTCCATAATTTCCTTCCGTTTCCTAAAATGGTTGTTTCTTCAATCGGTCCCAACTGGCAAGGCTTGTCCACTCTTTCCTCCCCTTCGGATCTGAATCCTGTTCTCCCTAACGAGAATCGTCCCTACTGTTGTCTTTTGGAAAGCACTCAGTCTCAGAGCAGCGCAGCAGCGCAGCAACTATACAGACAGCAACGCAACTGCTATACGGAAGAGCAGCGCAGCTGCTATACAGCAGAGCTGCGCAGCAGCGCAGCAGCAGAGCAGCGCAGCAGCAAAGCTGCGATATTGACAGGACAAACGCAGCTGCAGTCACTTTGGATAAGATCCGTACAGACAACGCAACTGCTACTATCTTGGATATGATTTGATGCAGGACACCGCAGCCACGGGTGATATAAATGTGATCCGGTACGGGACAACGCAGCTGCGATTGATATGAATCTAGTCAACGGACGAGATTCATAAGAGTATCACAAGTGACTTAGCCGACAAGTATTTGTACAGTAACTTAACATAGATTCTGAGTAATATTGACTGTACAATGATAGATTGGGTTGGCACAATCAAGAACACGTAGATCTCAGTAGGTGGGTTGATTCTGGACGTACCTCTCAGGTACAGTGTTATCGGCGGTAGAACACCGAAAGTATAAGACTTAGGACTTAGAACATTTTTATGTATCCAGACTTCCAAGTAGTAAAACTGCAGACAGTTTTTGGGAAACTTCTGAGTATTATATCTTGAGTGTTGTTGGGTCAATTGTGCTGAAACTTTGGGAGTTGTCATTGTTTATGTTACTCTATATTCTGATAGAGTTTTGTGAGATTTGGATGCTTGTATAAGAATTGGTGATCACTTAAGAACAGCTGTTTGGTAGGATTCTTGATAGCTTCTGAGAGTGTATCATGTCTACTTCTACTACTACTGCTGCTCCTCCACCTGCACCGGTGGTTGTAGAACAACAGGTTATGGGCCTGTCATCAAGAACTCCTATCTTTTCCGGGGATAAGTATGTTTACTGGGCGGATATGGTGGAGACACATTTTGAAAATGTCAATCTTTTGGATATATTGGATGGTTCTTTGGATGAATCTGATCCGTCATGGTCTAAGAAAAATACGCAGGCTCGTTCTATTTTGAAATTTTGTATATCTGAGGACTTAGCTATGTCTCGGATAAAAATGAAAAAAGCAATTGATATCTAGAAATCCATTAAAAGTGATTATGAAAAGGCTAATGTTCAGGAAGAACTTCTATTGGCTGGAAAAATTTGGGACTATAAGTACACTGGCGGTACAATGGCTGAATATTCTAACAAATTTCGTATTCTTGTAGATGCACACGCTTGTGCCGGTGGGGTGTTTCCTCAGTTTCAACAGGCAGCATTGCTCATGCGGGGTCTCCCTCGTAGTATGAAAGGAGCATCTGACATGCTCAAACAGAAAGATAAAGCTAGCTGGACCTTACAGTTAGCAATCAATATTTTATTAGAGGAGGAAGCTACATCTAATATTCTCAATAATGAGCAAGTAGAGGCTTTTAATTCAGAATTTGGAAAGAACGGTCAATATAATTGTTGAATTTTGTGGGCCTCACTCATCTTGCAACAATCTAGCTTCACAAAGCAAAAACTCTCTCACAGGTCACTCAAGAATCTTCCGAAGCCACAAAGAATTCACTCACAAAGTAAAAGCACACTTGCTCAAATTTTCCTCTCCGAGAAGAATCACTTTATTATCTCCAAGTTCTCTTTACAAGGCTTCACTTATCTTTGTATCTCAACTCACACAGAGTTACAATGCTTTCTCACTATACGGACTCTTACTATCTCTTCAACTATGGTCACAACCAATTCTCCAATTGTATTGATTCGTCTACTTCTCCTACTTCATATATACTCTTTTCTACTCTACCCTTCTAGACATTCTAGACATTTCTAGCTCTAACTTATTGACGAGTGTCCTTCTCGTGGCTCTCCACGTCACAAGAACCTACTAGACATGTCCACGAAACTCGTAGCTCTCCACGTCACAAGAACCTACTAGACATGTCCCCGAAACTCCAAGGAAACACTTAAGAACCACCTCGGAAAAGTCCATACCGTTTCCTGTGGAACCTTCTAGAAGCTTCTGCTTTGCACGCCTTTAACTTTTGATCTACGTATCCAAATCTTTCTCTCTATAGCTCGTTCGAAAGCTCTTTCTCTGTAGATAAAGATCGTCTGGTCGCGTGCTCGATTTAACCATTTAACAAGAAAGTTATTCCACTTTGCACTTCTGCACTGTGCTTCTCCATTGCGCCACTGCGCTCTCTCCCTTTAATGCACTATCTTCTGAACTAACTTAGGATTACTTTCTCAACACCCCCTCTTAATCATTAGTTAGTTCAATGATGACTTACAAGTCCAAATAACTCATTACACAAATTTACTTTCTCTCTTGAGATTGCCTTTGTCAAACTATCCGCCGCTTGCATGCTCGTATGCACATACTCAAATTTTATCTCTTTACTTTCAACATATTCTCTAACAAAATGAAATTGAATGTCAATATGCTTTGTGCGAGCATGATAAACGGGATTTTTCATGAGAGCAATACTTCCTTGATTATCCGAGTATATCACCGTTGTTCCTTGCTCGAATCCCGCCTCTTTAAAGAACGCCCTTAACCATATGGCTTCCTTCGTAGCGTGTGTTGCTGCCATATATTCGGCTTCCGTGCTCGATAGGGCAACCGTCCTTTGTCTTCGGGAGCTCCAACTTATTGCTGCGCCTCCGCATGTAAAAACATATCCGGTCGTGCTTCGCCGTGTGTCTTCGTCGCCTCCCCAATCTGAGTCGACATATCCGGTGAATTCTACGGATTCTCCTCTCTTGAATTTTAAACCGAAATTCACCGTTCCTTTGAGGTAACGCAAAATTCTTTTCACGGCTTGCCAATGTATAATTCCCGGATTCTCCATGAATTGGGAAACACTCCCAACCGCCGCAGCCAAATCCGGTCTCGTTGCTACCATCAAATACATCAAGCTCCCGACCGCTTCTCGATACGGTACTTCCTTCATTTGCTCCCTTTCGTCCTCGTTCGTTGGACACATATTTTTCGTGAGCTTCAGCCCCGTGTCCATTGGTGTGCTCACCGGCTTGCAATTCTCCATATTAAATCGCTTGAGGACTTCTCTCGCGTACTTCTCTTGGTGCATGGTCACCTCGCCTTTCTCTTTATCAATATCCACTTTAATTCCCAACAAATAATTAGTTTCTCCTAAATCACTCATTTCAAACTTACTTTTGAGAAACCTTTTAACTTTCAAAATTTCATCATCGAGATAACCAAAGATGTTCACATCATCCACATAGATAGACACAATTGTGAGAGATTTTCCTACTCCACGCTTATACACCGCTCTATCCGTCTCAAATCTCTCAAAGCCTTCCTTTTTCATTTCACCGTCGATACGGTGATTCCAACACCGTGGTCCTTGTTTAAGACCATAGAGAGGCTTCTTTAACTTGCACACAAGGTCCTCCTCTCCCTTCTTCACCATGCCTTCCGGTTGCTCCATATAAATTTCCTCGTCAAGCTCTCCATTGAGGAACGCCGTCTTCACGTCCATTTGATGCATCTTCATGCCCTCCAATGCGGCAATCGCGACCAAACTCCTTAAGCTTGAAAATTTCACAACCGGTGCAAAAGTTTCATTGTAGTCAATCCCCTCCTTTTGGGAATATCCCTTCGCGACTAAACGGGCTTTGTAACGCTCCACGGTCCCGTCCGCCTTCCTCTTAATTTTGTAGACCCATTTGCAACCGACAATATTTTTCCCCTCCGGTCTTGGGACGAGTTCCCACGTGTCATTGTCATAGAGACTCCTCATTTCGTCGTCCATAGCCGCCCTCCATTTTTGTGCTTCGGCACACGTAATCGCCTCTTGAAAACTCTGCGGCTCCTCCTCTTCCGTAAGAAAACAATATGCAAATCCGGCAAATTCCTCATTCACACCACCAAGTCTCGTAGCGGTTAATCTCTTTGGTGTTGTTCTCACTCTTCCGGATCTCCTCGGTGCCTGCGGGCTTGTTTCCGGAGTTGAATTTGCCTCATCCGTCTCGGGTGGAGTGCTAGTCGAACTCGAAGGACTTGCTTCTTCTTCCACCTCCACCTCCTCTTCATGCTCCTTAATTTCCATATCCTCAAATGACTCCTCTTTAGCCTCTTGTTTTTCATGGACAATAACATCTCGGCTTGATACGACCTTTTGCTTTTTCGTATCCCAAACGCGATACGCCTTTCTCGCCGCATCATATCCAACGAAAACTCCCGTCCAACTTTTCTTATCAAACTTCTTTCGCTTTTGTGAAGGAATAAATACGCTCGCTTTGCATCCGAACACTCGCAAGTGTTGCACACTCGGCTTGTAGCCACTCCATGCCTCCTCGGGGGTAACGTCTTCTAAGTTTGCGCTTGGTGACCGATTCTTAACATGCACGGTGCAATAAATCGCCTCGGCCCAAAATGACTTGTCGAGGTCCGCCGAGTGGACCATAGCTCGTGCACCCTCCACCAACGTTTGGTTTAATCTTTCGGCCACTCCGTTTTGTTGCGGGCTATAAGGGGTAGTAAATTCTTGCCGAATTCCCTCCTTCTTACAAAACGACTTAAAAACTCCTGAGGTGTATTCTCCCCCGTTGTCGGATCGTAGCGCCTTCACCTTCTTTTCGGAATATTTCTCGGCTTCGGCCTTAAACTCCTTAAACTTCTCGAGAGCTTCCCGTTTCTCCCTCATGAAGTAAATCCACACTTTCCTCGTACAATCGTCCGTGAAAGTGATGAAATATTTACTCCCTCCAAGACTCCTCGGGTGCGGTCCACTTATGTCCGTGTGGACAAGCTCAAGCTTCTCCCGAGTTCTTCTCTCCTCCGTGCGTTTAAACGGCTCTCTATGTTGTTTCCCCTCCAGACAACCGTCACACACCCCCGTTAGAGTTCCACTAACTCCTTCAAGCCCCTTCACCATTTTCTTCTCAATTAACTTCTTTAAGTTGGCCTCTCCTAAATGCGCAAACCTTTTATGCCATAAACTAAAGGACTTTAACTCACTTGAATTTCCCTCGGCAATAAATGATCCCCCTCTCACTCTTGGTATCCTTACTCTTAACTTAAATAAATTCCCTTCCGCTATTCCTTCACCTTTTACTCTACCCGTGCTCTCTTCAATAATCTCACACTTATACTTCTCTTTAAATACAACTCTATGTCCAAACTTCACGGCATGGATCACACTAAATAAATTCTTCTTTAATTGCGGAGTATAAAACACATTTTTCAAAGTGACTCGGTTTATACCTCTACCCGTGGGTAAATCTACTCTCACATCACCCTCCATATTTACCTCTAAAGACTCATTATTAGCAACAATAATTCTTTTTGGTGTATCCAATTTAGTGAGAGTTACAAACAACGACTTTTCATTACACATATGATGCGTTGCTCCCGAGTCTACAATCCAATCACTTGAACTTCCCTTCTTCTCCACGAGATTTGCTTGTTGAAGTTCCACGGTCATCGCGTTGCCTTTCTTGTGTTTGCACTCATACGCTCGATGACCCTCATTTCCGCAATTGTAGCATGCCGTTGAGCTCCCTCCCTTCGGCCTCTCATTTGCCTTCTTCGATAGTCGGCAATTCTTCGCCATGTGACCCGCTTTGCCGCAATTGTAGCACTTCCTCATAGTAGTGCTCTTGCGTCCTTTTGTGAAAAGCGCCGAATCTCCCGACTCCTCACTTTCTCCATGCTTGAGGTCGAGCTCCTCTTGTAGTAGCCGACTTACGACGTACTCCAACTTTAACTTCTCTTGTGATTTTAACGCCGTCACGAGCATTTTATATTCACTTGGGAGGCTCCTCAATAACGTAAGCACGAGGTCTTCTTCGTCTTGTTTCTTTCTGACCGCCGTTAGTTGCTCCGCAAGCTCCTTAAGTCGATTCACGTGCGTTTGAATCGATTCCGTCTCCTTCATCTTAAAGGTGGCAAGTTTCTCCTTTAATTGCAACACATTTGCCGTTCCACTATCTTCATACACCTTGAGCAAGGTGTCCCACATCCCCTTTGCCGAATCGCATCCTAAAATGTGGGATACTTGAGTGTCGTCAAGACTCAACAAAATGTAACCTTTGGCCTCTTCCTCCTTTCCTTGCCACACCACAAGCTCGTCTTGTGCCGCCGGTGCCGGGTCGGTTCCATCAACGTGTCCCCATAGTTTCTTCATCTTGAGCACTTGCTTAATTTTCGCTTTCCATATGTGGAAATTTGCTCCAGCAAACTTGGAGAACTTCATGGCTTCGTTTGCTTTGATACCATGTTGAATTTTGTGGGCCTCACTCATCTTGCAACAATCTAGCTTCACAAAGCAAAAACTCTCTCACAGGTCACTCAAGAATCTTCCGAAGCCACAAAGAATTCACTCACAAGTAAAAGCACACTTGCTCAAATTTTCCTCTCCGAGAAGAATCACTTTATTATCTCCAAGTTCTCTTTACAAGGCTTCACTTATCTTTGTATCTCAACTCACACAGAGTTACAATGCTTTCTCACTATACGGACTCTTACTATCTCTTCAACTATGGTCACAACCAATTCTCCAATTGTATTGATTCGTCTACTTCTCCTACTTCATATATACTCTTTTCTACTCTACCCTTCTAGACATTCTAGACATTTCTAGCTCTAACTTATTGACGAGTGTCCTTCTCGTGGCTCTCCACGTCACAAGAACCTACTAGACATGTCCACGAAACTCGTAGCTCTCCACGTCACAAGAACCTACTAGACATGTCCCCGAAACTCCAAGGAAACACTTAGGAACCACCTCGGAAAAGTCCATACCGTTTCCTGTGGAACCTTCTAGAAGCTTCTGCTTTGCACGCCTGTAACATTTGATCTACGTATCCAAATCTTTCTTTCTATAGCTCGTTCGAAAGCTCTTTCTCTGTAGATAAAGATCGTCTGGTCGCGTGCTCGATTTAACTGTTTAACAAGAAAGTTATTCCACTTTGAACTTCTGCACTGCGCTTCTCCATTGCGCCACTGCGCTCTCTCCCTTTACTGCACTATCTTCTGAACTAACTTAGGATTACTTTCTCAACAATAATCAGCAAAGTAATCAGTTTACCCAATTGAGACAGTTTAATCTGGGGGGAAATAGAAAATCCAACAATGCATGTTTTTATTGTAGTGAGAGAGGTCATGGATACAAATTCTGTCCTAAACTTAAACAAGCTAACGATACAGGTTTAAACAGGCCAGGATGGCAACAAAGTCAGTTTTACAAAAACTTCACAAGGCCTACACCTCGTGGAAATGCACTGTTTTCAGCTTCTTCATCACTCCAAGACGAAACTCTGACATTTTCTGAGGAGAACGACACGGATCTATTCGCTATGGCGGCAGCAATGGAAGGCGCAAAGGACCCTGGATGGATTATGGATACAGGAGCGTCAGCGCATATGTGTTGGAACAAGGCCATCTTCAAAAATCTGAAAACAACACCGGAGAAAAATATTTATTATGCTTGTGGAATGAGTGTCCAAACTCGTGCAATGGGTGATGTGTCCTTGCTAGTTGATGTGGAAGGAAAACCAATTGAAAGGACTCTTCACAATGTCTTATTTGTGCCTGACTTTAAGAAAAATCTGTTTTCTACGTCATTGGTTGAGAGTAAAGGCTTTGAGGTCAGTTTGAAAAATGGTCGGCAGGTTGTTAGCAAAAACGGCAAGGTTGCGGTTACAGGTACTAGAGATAGTAGCAAGATGTATCGCATGGATATGGCTAATACAAAAGAAAATGATGTTTTGTACTCCGGTGTTTTGCACTCAGATGAGTTGTGGCATAAAAGATTAGGCCATGTCAACTATGATAGTTTGAAAAAAATGGTTGTTGCTGGAAAGATAGAGGGTGTATCAATCACAGATGGGCCGGTCAAAACTTGCGATGGTTGCGCTTTAGGCAAAATCCACAGATTGCCATTTCCTTACGAGTCTGAGCATCGGTCAACCAAACTTTTACAACAAATTCATTCGGATGTCTTTGGTCCGGCGAAGGTTCCTTCTGCCGGAGGAATGAAATATATGGTCACCTTCACAGATGATTTCTCACGGTTTACAAAAGTTTACTTCATGAAGGAGAAGAGTGAAGTGTTTGGTCACTTCAAACACTATAAAGCATGGGCTAAAAAACTTCATAATTCATCTATTTTGCAGCTCAGATCGGACAATGGTGGTGAATATACATCAAAAGAGTTTGAAACCTTTTTACTCGAGGAAGGCATTAGTCATCTACTGACTGTTCCATATTCACCGGAACAAAATGGGGTGTCGGAACGGCTGAATAGAACTCTCACGGAAAGCTCTAGATCTATGCTCACCGATAAAGGTGTGGATCCGAAATTTTGGGCTGAGGCTCTAAATTGTGCAGTTTATATTAAAAATAGGATAGGATCAAGATCGGTAGAAACAACTCCTTACGAAATCTGGACAGGTAGCAAACCAGATGTTAGGCATTTCAAGGTCTTTGGGAGTCAATGCTTTATATTGGATACGTCTACAATTAGATGGAAGATGGAACCGAAAGGATTACCGGGTATTCTGTTAGGATATGATGATCACTCGAAAGGTTATAGAGTCTTTGTGTTTGAAAGACAGAAAATAGTTGTAGCTAGAAACATCATTGTTAAGGATGAACTAGACTCCATAGATTTATTTCACATGACAGAGCAGCAAAAGCAACAAAAAGTACAGGAGTATGTCATCTTAGATTGCATGCAGGAAATTGTCCCGCAGATTCCACAAACTCTGGTAATGACTCCGGAAACAGATTCTCTCCAACTTCCTCACCAACTTCGGGTCCAGACGGACCAAGAGCAGTCAATACAGACGGAACGCAACCAGCGCAATCACGAACAAACGGATCGCAACCAGCGCAATCAGCAAGACACGGATCGCAACCAGCGCAACTAGCGCAATCAGCGCAATGCGCGGGATCCGACGATCTCAGCCTCAGAATTTCCGGGGGGAAGAAGATCAAGCAACCGCCTGCAAGCAAGCTCTCACTTTGCCTACTCGGGAGTCTCAGGGGAGCCCTTGACCATCCAAGAAGCTGTCTCATCACCAGAGCGGAATCACTGGATTGAGGCGGCAAACGACGAAATGAAGTCGATCATGGAGGCTCAAACATGGGAGCTCGTGGACCTTCCTCCAGACCGAAAAGCGATCGGCAGCAAATGGGTATTCAAGGTGAAGTTAAATCCCGATAACACCATTGAACGCTATAAAGCCAGACTTGTGGCGAAGGGGTACAATCAAAAGGAAGGAATCGATTTTGAAGAAACATTTTCTCCGGTTGTAAGATTTCCAACAGTTAGGATTTTGCTGTCCCTAGCTGCTATAAAAGATATGGAAATTCATCAGATGGATGTAAAAACGGCCTTTTTGCATGGAGAACTAGAAGAGACCATTTACATGCAGCAGCCTGAAAAGTATGTAGAACCAGGAAAAGAGCACTTAGTATGCAAGTTGCTAAAATCTTTGTACGGCCTGAAACAGGCCCCGAGACAGTGGAATATAAAGCTTGATGAATTCTTGACTAGTCTAGGATTTCAAAGGATAAGTTCTGATCACTCTGTCTACGTTCTAAAGGGTGAAAATGGGATAGTGTATATAGCAGTATATGTAGATGATTTGCTATTAATTAGCAAATCAATGGCTGAAATTAACAAAATCAAAACTGCTCTAAACTCACGGTTCGAGATGAAAGACCTCGGTGAGGCAAAATATATTTTGGGTATCCAGGTAGAGAGGGACAGAAATAAGAAAATAATAAAATTGACTCAAAAAGAGGCTATTAGAAACATGTTAGATGAGTACGGAATGCGGGGGGCAAAAGGGTGTTTAACTCCAATGGAGATTTGGCAGAAGTTAGTGGGAGAAGAGACAGAACCAGGTGTTATTGTTAGCGAGTATTTAGAATCAGGGGAGAATGATCCTATGGCAATAATACCTTATAGACAGATAGTGGGAAGATTAATATACTTCATGAACTGTACCCGTCCTGACATTGCTGCAGCAGTCGGGGTACTGAGTAGGAGTCTAGAAAATCCGAGAAAATCTGATCTGGACGCAGCAAAGAGAGTCTTAAGATATTTGGCAAGAACTAAAGATCTCAAACTCACTCTAGGCGGAGGAGAAGTCAAGCTGCAAACATGGAGTGATGCAAGCTATGGCGACATGCCAAGGCGGAAATCTACCACGGGATTCGTTCTACAAATTGGGAACGGTACTTGCTGCAGGAGCAGCAAACTTCAAAAGGTGACAGCACAATCGACAATGGAGTCGGAATATATGGCAGCAAGCTCGGCCCTCAAAGAACTCTTATGGGTAAAATCCATGTTACAAGAACTAGGATACATGCAAGTTGGTCCATAGGTGATCTGGTGTGATAACCAGGCTGCCATTGCCATTGCTTCTAACCCGAGTCATCACTTCAAAAGCAAGCACATGGATGTACGATTACACTTTGTAAGAGAAAAAGTGTTCTCTAAAGTGATTAAATTATGTTACTTACCAGATGCAAAAATGATTGCTGATATGCTCACTAAAGCTCTTCCTGCTCCTAAGCTGAAGTATTGTAGGGAAGCAGTGGGATTAAGTGAATAGTTGAATTGCTGCACTGCTATATTGCTATGCTGCGATACAGCGCTAGTTTATCACTGCAGCTGCGCTGGTATACTGAGTCTAAAGCTTTAGGGGAGTGTTGTCTTTTGGAAAGCTCTCAGTCTCAGAGCAGCGCAGCAGCGCAGCAACTATACAGACAGCAGCGCAGCTGCTATACGGAAGAGCAGCGCATCTGCTATACAGCAGAGCTGCGCAGCAGCGCAGCAGCAGAGCAGCGCAGCAGCAGAGCAGCGCAGCAGCAAAGCAGCGATATTGACAGGACAAACGCAGCTGCGGTCACTTTGGATAAGATCCGTACAGACAACGCAGCTGCTACTATCTTGGATATGATTTGGTGCAGTACACCGCAGCCGCGGGTGATATAAATGTGATCCGGTACAGGACAACGCAGCTGCGATAGATATGAATCTAGTCAACGGACGAGATTCATAAGAGTATCACAAGTGACTTAACCGACAAGTATTTGTACAGTAACTTAACATAGATTCTGAGTAATATTGACTGTACAATGATAGATTGGGTTGGCACGATCAAGAACACGTAGATCTCAGTAGGTGGGTTGATTCTGGACGTACCTCTTAGGTACACTGTTATCGGCGGTAGAACACCGAAAGTATAAGACTTAGGACTTAGAACATTTTTATGTATCCAGACTTCCAAGTAGTAAAACTGCAGACAGTTTTTGGGAAACTTCTGAGTATTATATCTTGAGTGTTGTTGGGTCAATTGTGCTGAAACTTTGGGAGTTGTCAGTGTTTATGTTACTCTATATTCTGATAGAGTTTTGTGAGATTTGGATGCTTGTATAAGAATTGGTGATCACTTAAGAACAGCTGTTTGGTAGGATTCTTGATAGCTTTTGAGAGTGTATCATGTCTACTTCTACTACTACTGCTGCTCCTCCACCTGCTTAGGTGGTTGTAGAACAATACCTACCACTGAATTCCATATCCACCTAGAATCCGGAAAGGCTGCACACGGTTGACTATGTTATCGAATTCATATGGTAACTTCTGAGCAAGCAGTTAACCTTCATCTTTTCTGTTTCTACATTTCTAGCACTCTTTAGCTCCATGAAAAGTGTTGCAAGCTCATTACAAAAATCCAACATTTTCCCCCCCTTGTATACATATGCGTTAATTTTTGATCAGCCAACTGCTTTTGTTGAATCGTACCATTTCAGTACATCTCTATGAGAGCCACCCAAAGATCGGATGCCCTCTCTACTTGCAAATGAGGAGATGCAAGCCATTGAGTATGATGGTGGAAGATGAAATACTTTGCCGCCATATTCTCATAGTCCCAAGTATCGCTATCATTCTTTTTGTTCCTTCGAATAGGTGACATGAATGCCGAAGTGGTAACTATTGGTGTGACCGTTTCCTTCTCTTTCCTTTGTCCACTACTTCCTCTTCTTTTGTCTCCTCTGTTGGAGATGGATCTGCATCTTTGGTGAATCTAATTTCTATAAACCGTGGAGGGATCCCAAGCCTAGATGAACGCCTCACCCGTCCACTCAATATTCCCCAAAACCTTTTCTCACATAGAGCTCATATCATCAAACTTTCCCAATATATAAAGCCAGTTACATTGAAGATGGGTACCCTAGAGGGTTGGCCCATAACCTGCAACTCTGAGACCTCCATAGGTCCTTAGAGTAGGCAGCTCACACGAAGCTTCAACGATAACCCTGACCACTTTGTGTTTCAGCAATAATAACTGCTAGCCTGGTGGACAAAAACTCTAACCACCTTCATCTTAGTTAAGGGAAGACTCTCGTGAGTTGATACCAAAAAGAATCTATAAATTTGCACCCTTGAGCAGTAAGTTATAGAGGGTCAAAGTTGAGCTTTTGAATTGAAGCTCTCTAGGAGAGAGGGTCCTATCTACCACATTTTTCTAAGTCCTATCTCTCTCTAAATCTCGATCTACTGAAGTACGGCACGAATCATAATATTGTGTCGTTCATAAAGGTACAAGTGCCGATGTACTTTTTGTACAGCAATTGTACAACATGGCCAACAATTCGACACATGTCATATTCATATTTGTTCCAGTAATCCCCGGAGATGACGTAATCCAATGTGATTGTGCCACGTGTCAATCGATGTGGCGTTTGACCGCAAACCGCCAAAAACCTATTTCGCGATCTTGGCATCCTTCGCGCCGTATGATCAAAACTCGGTTTCAATCGTAGACGTCATATTTCCTTGTGCGATAATTGTTTCGATGTCAAAACAAAATGCGCGATATAAGTTTCACAAGCGCACGCTACTCTGTACTTTACAAAACTCTATGTACGCACGACGTATATAGTTTTGTTAAATGAATTAGTTCACACATAGCAATGTCAGTATTTGTCAAACCCTATATGTCTCAACACTGATCCTAGACTTGTAGGATAAAGCTAACCGCTATCACCTAACTTAAGAAACGGTAGGTACAAGGATCAAATCTTGGGTCTGTCAGGTACCCTTTTAGTAAACCTACTAAAAACATTTGCATGTCTCTCTTTGGATAGCATAGGCAGCCATGGCTCTATCTCCCTCTTCAACCTTCAGTGACTGTGACAAGTGTGGGAGCTGAAGAGAAGAGTTAGAGGTAGACTGTCTCGGCTTCTTTTCTGCATTAAATATTAGACCTAAAAAAATCTAAAAAGACCTATTAATTTCTATAGTCCATTTTTAATGGAATTGGCTTCATGTATTGGGTATGCATGCTAACACGAACTCTTGGTGAGGAAAGGTTTTGGGGAATAGTGAATGGAAGGGTGAGGAGTCCATCCAGTCTAGGCAACCTTTCAGGGTTTGGGGGAAGCAGATTCACCTGTGATGCAGAGTTATCCCCAACGGAGGAGACAAAAGAAGGCAGGGTGGTTGACTAAAGAAATGAGAAGGAGACCATCGCCCCTATAGCAACCGGTTCAGGATTCATGTCACCTCTTCTAAGGAACGATGAGAATGATATTGATACTTGGGACTATAACAATATGGCGGCAAAGCACTTCATCCTCCGCCATCTTGCTCAAGGGGTTGCATCTCCTCATTTACAAGTTGATAGGGCATCTGATCTTTTGGTGGTTCTCATAGCAATGTACCAAAGCGGTACAATTCACCAACAGCGGTTGGCTGATCAGAAAATAAAATCATATGTATATAAAGGGGGGAAGATGTTGGATTTTTGTAATGAGCTCGCAACACTTTTCATGGGGCTAGAAAGTGCTAGAAAATTAGAATGTGAAAAATGAAAGGTAAACTGCTTGCTCATGAAGTTACTAGATGAGTTCAAAAATATAGTCAACCATATGTAGGACTTGCCGAACTTAAGGTAGATATGGAATTCAGTGGTAGGAATGATTCTCGTTCAAGAGAATACAATAGAGATCCAAAAAGGAGGAAAGAGTGGGCAAGCGTTGGCAGTCGGGGCCTGGTTGGAGGACAAAGGATTCCATAAAACAGGTCAAAAATTATAGAGGTGGGCAAAAAAATCAGACCGATGAATTTGGACAAAATGCTCCCAAGGGTTTGTGTCATTTTTGTAAGAAACCAAAGAACTATATGGCGGAATGCACTCTTCTAACCAAACTGTTGTTAAACAAGGGGCAGATTGGTGGACCTCCAAGAAGAAATAGAAAAGATCTTATGACATACGTACGTTAGGAGGAATCCGAGGACGAGGACGATGAGCTCTTTTTAGATGAGGAGTTAGAGGCGAACAGTGAGGTCGAAATTCCTCGAAAGTATAAATGTGCTTTTAGAGGTTTGAAAGGCGAAGGAGGTGGGATTGTGGATTGCGGTGCCTCCATGCATATGTGTAAGGATAAACACCTGTTCAATAATATGAGAAATATTCCCACTGTAATGATAAAGTATGGGTATTGGAGGGTAGTCACTATTGCTTTGGTAAGATCGATAGATCTGAAAGTTTAAGTGGAGGGGAAGACATCCATAGTGATATTCTCTAACATGTTGTTTATTCTATAGCTAAACCAAAACCTCATCTCAACGTTTGTGTTAGATGATAATGTTTTTGAGACTAACATTAGGAAATTAACCTCTTCTGCTAGCTTTGAGGAGGAAGTTTATTTCACTGCTGCAAAAGGTAGCCAAGAGATGTTTTGGTTGATCTTAACAAATGAAAAAAAGAAACTTTATTATGCTGATGTTTATCATATTATGTTGTGGCATAAGAGGCTTGGACATGTGCATTTACATAAGTTGAAAGAAATGAAAAATAGAGGAATAGTGGAAGGAATTCAGTTTGGAGAAAGTAAAAAACTAAGTGATTGTAGTGGTTATGCTCAAGGTATGGAACATAGGTTACCCTTCCCAAAAGAAGCCACTTATAAAAAATAGAATTTTTTTGACTTGTACACATTGATATTATGGAAACGGCCAAAGTGCTTTCACCCGGGGGTAAGAGGTTTATGATGACAATCACTAACGAATGGTCTCGGTGTTTTAGAATGCATTTTTTAAAAAATTAATCAGGGGCCCCACAGGTTTTTGAGGAATATAAGGCAGGGAGTGAGAAACTCCATGAAACCTTTATTAAGAGATTAAAGAGTGATAATGGGGGAGAGTATCCCTCCAATCAGTTTGAGGGTTTTTTGACAGAAGATGGAGTGCAACACCAAAACACAGTTCTTGAAAATCTTGAGCAGAATAATGTAGCCGAGAGGTTAAATAGAACACTAAGTGAGAGTGCGAGTAGTATGCTGTCAGATAAAAAGATATGAAAGAGATTTTGGCCCGAAACTATAAACTGTGCAAATTATCTCAAAAATAGAGTTCTTACTTTGGCAATTAAAGGCCGAACTCCTTATGAGAGATGGACCGGCCGAAAACCAGATTTTTCACACTTAAATGTTTTGGTAGTCAAGTGTTCAGTCTAAACTCAGATCAGTCAAATTGGAAGTTATATCTAAAAGGAAAACAAAGATATCTGCGAGGATATGGTGAAGATGTAAAGGGATATAAAGTCTATGATCGTAAGAGAGAAGATATAACCCTACTGAATCATCTAGTGGTTATGGATGAAAGGAGATCTATAGATCCCTTTAAGGATACAAAGAGAGTCAAAATCAGATTTGAGTCAAAAGAATTTGATGACTTTGAGCTTCCTTACTATCCAATTTTCCAAGAAGATCATGATCTTATAGGAACAAATCAAATCAAGAAAACTCAACCATAGAACCCTTTGTATCAACTCGAACCGAAGCGAAAGACGTGGTGGAAATAGAACATGAATCAAGGAATAGGGGAGAAGTCAAAATTGCTTGAAGAATCCACAACACCCGTCTATTTTGGTAACAGAGTTTGAGGGAGGAAGAAAAAGCAGCAAAAGACTACAAGAGAAACAAGTTAAGAACAAGGTAACCATATTGTCTCACCCCGATGAACCTCAAACCTATAATGAGGTAATGAATTGTCTTCAAGGGAACCGATGGAAGACAACCATTAATGACGAAATTGCCTCGATTATGGCGGAAGATACATGGAAGCTAATAGACTGTCCTCTTGACAAAAAACAAATTGGGTGTAAATGGCTATTTAAATTGAAACTTAACCCGGATAACACCATTAGCGCTAGAAGGCTTGTTTAGTGGCTAAAGGATTCACTCAAAAGGACAGAATAGACTACGAGGAGACATTTGCCCCGGTCGTCAGGTTTCCCTCCGTCTGGATACTTCTCAGTGTGGCGGCAGCAGAAGACATGGAACTACATCAAATGGACATCAAGACGGCCTTCCTACATAGAGAGTTGGAAGAAGAGATTTTTATGCGACAGTCTGAAAGATTTGTGGAGCAAAGGGAGGAGAGCAAGGTATGCCAATTGATCAAATATTTGTATGGGCTGGAACTGGTGCCCTGGCAATAAAATAAGAAGCTCAACGAGTTTCTTACAAGTTTAGGATATATTCGGATCAGCTCAAAACACTCAATTTATTTTCTTAAAGATGAGGAAGAAATGATCTTCATTGCAATTTATGTTGATGATTTGCTTCTTTTAAATAAATCTATATATAAGATTAATAAGTTGAAAACGGATCTAAAAGGTAGATTTGAGATAAGGGATATGGGAGAGGCAAAGTAAATTTTGGGAATTTAGGTAGAGAGAGACACTGGTAGAAAGATAATCAGATTAACTCAAAAGGAGGCCATTGGAAACATGTTAGAAAGATTCCAAATGGACAAGGCTAATAGTTGTACCACTCCAATAGAACTAAAGAAAGGAAGTGAAGGGAGTGTGGAATAGAGTGTTATAATCTTGGATGATGAGTGAGGCCCTGAAGAGAAGAGATTTATTAAAGCAATTCCTTATAGACAGGTAGTTTGCAACCTAATATATTTTATGAATTGTACACGGCCAAATATAGCCGAAGTTGTAGGAGTACTAAGTATGAGTCTTAATGCTCCCACTAAGAAAGATTAAGAAGGAACTAAGAGAGTGTTTAGATATCTCATAGGGACTAGGGATTGATGGTTGCATTTGGGTGGGAACAATATCGACATCACCACTTGGAGTGATGCCAGCTATGAGATGCTCCTATGAGAAGATGCGCGTCTTGGTACGTATTCTATGTGGGTGATGGGGCTTGTTGCTGGAGCACCAAGTAGCAAAAGGTCATTGCTCAGTCCACCATGGAGGCAGAGTAAACGGCCTCTTGGTCTGCTGTAAAAGAATTAATGTGGGTCAAGTCTTTCTTTGGTGAGCTTGGTCATCCTAAGAGTGGTGTCCAAAAAGTGTTTTGTGATAATCAGGCAGCCATTGTCATTTTTGCCAATCATAAACACCACGTTAAAGCGAAACATATGGACATTAAAATTAGCTTTGTTAAAGAGAAGGTAGAAGACAAAATATTCAGTTTAGAGTATAGACCAGATAGTGAAATGGTAGCAGATCTAATGACCAAACCTGTGCTTTCCCCTAAAATATTTTTTTGCAGGGAGAAGTGTGATCTTAAATTGAATAGTAACTAGAAAATAAAGGGATTGTAGAAATTAATGGTTCTTTTTAGTATTTTCTATGTCTGAACATTTAAAATAAAATGCACAAAAGAAGCAGAGGCGATTTGCCTCTAACTCTTCTCTTCATCTCCCACACTTGTCGCAGTCACTGAAGGTTAGAGAGGGAGCTAGAGCCATGGCTACCCATGCTGTCTAGAGAGAGAGTCCTTTTATCAAAATTTATAGATAGACTTAGATTCGTTCCTAGGTCCTGTAGAATACAATTGTAGGCATACGCCGTATCCACTAAGTCGTTGTTCAAACGTTACACATACGGTATTTGGTAAAACTTTAAAGCATATTTATTTCACTTAATGGCAAAAACACGGAACCGGAAAAAGGACGACGTTCGTAGAATTTCAACGGAAATCATACAAAGTGAAAAAAGAAGACGCTCGTAGAAATTCAACGGCCGGAAAGAAGATTTGGCGCGCCGTCAAGAACAAACGGCCATTGTTGATCGCTGAATTACAAAAAGATGGCATGCGTGAGTGTCGGCATATCAGAAAGGCTATTTTGGTGGCTCTTTGCCAAATTGGAGGAAAATTGATACGTGTCACCATCTTATATAATGCTAGAGAAGAAAGAGACGGAACCGCAACGATATTTGTGCCAGATGGCAGATCGAGAGTAGTCCCGTATATATCCGTACATAAAGTACTGCGGCTATCGTAATTTCTATGTACGTTATGTACTTAATGATGATGTGAGTAGGATCATACGACTTAAGTTTTTTTGGGGAAGCCCTCTCCCCCAAAGGCCATATGTATATATTTAACACCTTTGAACAGCTATAATTTAATGCTCAGGGGTGAAAATTCAGACATTCTTTTTGCTATCAACTCAAGGGAGTCTTCTTTTATAGGGGTGAAGGTGGTCAAAGTTTTTATCTACCAAGGTGGCAATTTTTTTTGTTTAAACATAAAGGGGTCCAGGTTATCCTAGTGGTTTCGTGTGAGCTGCCTATTTTGAGGACCTGTGGAGGTCTCAAAATTGCACAACACATATCTTAGACTATAAGACAAAGCTAACAACTATTGTTGACTTTGACGGCCGGTAGGTACCAGATCAAATCATGGGTCCGTCAAGTACCTTTTTGGTAAACCTACTAAAAATTGTTGGTTATCTCTAAATGGGCAGCATAGGCAACCATGGCTCTAGCTCCCCTTCTAACCTTCAGTAACTACGACAAGTGTGGGGGTTTGAAGGAAGGAGTTAGAGGCAGACTACCTGTGCTTCTTTTCTGCATTTATTTTTACAAGTTCAAACCTAGAAAATACTAAAAAAAACCATTAATTTCTAAACCTTTCATATGGAGTTTCATCTTTCATTGTTGATGTAACGACTCTATTTTTGAGGTAGTTAGCACATCTTATCGCCTCAGACCAAAATGAATTACCAATTTTTTTATCACTTAGCATGCATTTAGCACCATCTCGTAGTGTTTTATTTTATCTCTCAGCTACCCAATTCTGTTGTGGGCTACAAGGTACAATTTTCTTGTGTTTGATACCCTATTTCTTAAGAAACTCCTTCAATTTGTTTAGAGTATATTCCCCCCCCATAAATGTTCTTTTAAAGGGTGTCTCATGGAGATTTTTGCTCTATTTTTTTATATTTTTTGAAAGCCAAGAATACTTCAGACTTAGTTCTTATAAAGTCTACGCAAAAATACCGAGACCAAACATTTTTAATAGTTAACATATACCTCTGCCCTCCGGCAGAAAAGACTCTAGCTAGCTCCCATACATCAGTGTGTACCAAATCCATTACTTTTTCCCCTCCAAAGCTGGAAGGTTTTGGAAATGACAACTTGCGTTCATTGCCTTGTGCACACCCACTACAGTGATCAATTCTCATTCTACCCCAAAGATGCATTCCCTTTGTAGTTCCCTTGGAACTCAATTTCCTTAGCATGTTTACATGAACATGTTGCAATCTCTTATGCCATAACAATACATCATTAACATAGACATATAAAACTTTGTTTGCCACTACTCAAAACAATGCAAAACATCCATTGCCTACTGTTTTCAACTATGAAGTAGATCTCATCTTTGAAGCTAATAGTCATTATTCCCTCGCTATTATGATTGTCAAAATCCATGTTATCCAATTTAGCACTTAAGATCATATTTTTGCTGAACTTTGGGATATACAATACATCCGAAAAAATTACAATTGATACTTTCCTATCCAGTTGCACTGTAAAATCAACTAACCCAACTAGGTTAGTTGTTACTATCCTCCCATCCCCTAGCTCAATATCAACTTAAGGGATTTTCCTAAGTTTTGTAAACAACCTTTTATCTCGGCACATATGCATTGATGCTCCGAAGTCGATGATCCATCCTTCCTCCGTTTTCTTTCAGGCTATTAAGGAATATCTTTGTTTCCTCATAATATCCACGTGTTTGTCATCTAACTTGTTATTCAGAAGTAGTTCCTCCGACTCTACCTTCTCTTTGGTCTTGATCTCCGTGAACTTGTGTGACAAAAGCCATGTTTTTCCCCCTTTCGATCACATTAGTTTGCCAATCTTTAATCCTTAGGCTGCAAGCCGGTTAGAATGTGCTATATAGTGCCTCGACTTTTTGAAAAATAATATATTTTTTTCCATCGAAATTCATTCCCTATTTTCCTTTCCCACTAAAAACTTTGCAATCATATCTAGGGGGGCGATCACCATGATTCCTCCAATAAGTTTTCGCTGCCAAAACATGTACACTTGGACTGCCTCTCTTTATATCCAGAGTGTTCTCCCTTACCAAATTCATCCCCACTATTTTTTCCCACTTCCAGGTGCAATTCTGTGGGTCAATGGGGCAACCTATGAAAAGCCTCTATGATAATGTATGTCCGTTTCTCTTTCCCAATGAATATTTACCACCCTAGTAAATAAGTATTCTGACCACCCTCACAACTGTGAGAACCCGACTCCCTTGAGCCAAACGCAAAAAGAATTAGTGAATTTGCTCCCTTGAGCACTAAGTAATGGCTAGTTAAAGATGACCTTTATAGTTACAAACTCTCTTAGAGAGAGATACCAAAATTTCACTAAGTCCTAGTCTGCCTACTCACTTATACTTACTACTAAACCCTAGTCCAATAGGAACACTGTATATTCCAAGAAGGTACAGTGCCCGATGTACTTATATTACAGCCATTGTACGGCATGGCCTTCAAGGTGACGCCTGTCAAATCAGGAGCCATGGTTCCTCCTCCCATCTTCTCAAGTATCAAATAATGTGGCACCACGTGGCATCGCATGACGCTATCTCGAAAGGCCACTTAAATCTCATTCCGGGTGGAAGCTGCAACGACGGTCATGCGATCAATTAAATTTACACAGTTCGGATTCGCGTCCGTGCATGAATTGTTTCACATGCGCCTCTTCGTCAGTTTGGTGTGAATTAGCCGTCGTGTCATAATTAAAGTATGTATCAAGCATAATGAGTGTATCGTTTCTTCAACGACACATTGGTTAAGTCGTTAGGCCAATCCAATTCCACAAGACCTTGGTTCAATCCGGTCCAGGGTAACATTTTGGTAAAATGCCCTCTACTTCAATCTAACACATTCTGATGCCCTCTACTTCAATCTAACACCTTCTAAAGAAGGCGACAGCCATGGCGTGTCTTTTATCCTCTCTCTCTCTCTCTCTCTCTCTCTCTCCCTCTCCCTCTCTCTCTCTCTCT
>JBBHKE010003543.1:0-11843 GCA_037447655.1 Zygnema cylindricum | reverse complement strand
AGCATCGAGGCATGGCTCACTGTTTGGCTGCAGAACAAAAGCTGCAGCTTTGCAGAGAAGTTTTGAGGGAGAAGTATAAATAGGTGAGGGCGTTTGTAGCTTCCAGGCGTGGCCGTACAGTTTTTTGTCGGTTTTGAAATTTACGCAGCTTGCACATTACTTACGAAGTACACAAAAACCCTTAGCGTACATTGGGCACAAAATAAATTTGTACCATTACTTAGGGTTTGTCCCCGTGTATTTGTAACTTTGTATTTTAGCGCGGATCCGCCGGACCCGGTTTTCAAGTGTCCCCTATGTCTGTAATGACGAAATCGTAACTTACGCATGTGACGACTGTATACGTCAACAATACCTGTGACGGATGTTAACGTCTACAATCTGTGGTCGCACGATATTTTTTGTAGTGTTGGGTATCGAGGACCCATTGCCGATATTCGATATATATCGAATTTCAGGTACCCGATAATCGATATATCGCTTCGATATATCGAAAACCAAATCATCGCGATATATCGTCAATATATCGCCAATATATCGTATCGACGATATATCGAAAATGAAAATTTTAAAAAAAAAATCAAACCCCGAGGCCAAAAAAATAGTACGATAATCCGTACTATTTTCCGTACGGTTTTCCGTACTCTGACTGTACGGACACCCAATTTTTGCGATATATATCGCGATAATTTATGTTGGTCCCGGTACGATATATCAAAGAATCTGCTCGATCGATATTCGATATATCGAATATCGAAATTATCGCGATATGAAATTACCCGATACCCAACACTAATTTTTTGGAACTGCTTGTGACGTCGCATGTCTTACCGTGACATTGTAGACGTAGCGCATTCCAACCTGTGTCGTTTCACGGTTGAAGGCGAGGCGCGTTGCCTTTGCGACTCCTGTCCGGTCGACGTGAAATGGCATCTGAATTTGAAGACCCCTGCAACAAAGAAATCTGTACTGGACGAAAACGGACAAATCCAAACAAATTGTGTACTTTTATTTGTCGTATTGAAATGCAAACGGACAAAAAGTAGCGAATTCTATACTTTTATTTGTCCTTAGAAATCGTATGAAAATTTTCGAATATTTCGACACGTGTGAATATATGTTCCTATTTGTTTATAGAAAATCCCTAGTTTTAAAACACATCGCGCATGTGTTTTAAAGATAAGGTTGAAGATGACGTTTTTTGTCGTCAAAGTGGGTCGAAAAACACAAGACGACAAATTTTTGTACATCGTAAGTTCGAGGATGACGCAAATTGTACTCTACAAATTTGCGATTCCTTCGTACGGTTGGAACTTAGGCAGTACGACGCTAAGTTTTACAGCAAAACGACAGAAAAAAACCCTTATGCACATGGGGACATACCCTTATTTAGACGAAAATAGCCAATATACTACAGTACAGTACTGTATTGTACTGTACTACTGTGTACTCTGTTGTAATGTATTGCACGGTACATCTTGAATCGCTATTAGTGTTGATAATATTTTCGCCACTTAAAACATATTTTTTCCGTACATATTTGTCCGATTCTGGGTTTGAGACCGCCAACTGGAAGCTGAAAATCCTCGCGACCGTCAGATCCACAATCCGACAAGTGTGTACAAACAAATTATGTTTTAAGAGACGAAAAAACATTAACACTCATAGCGATACACGGTGTACTGTAGTGCAGTGTATTGGGGTAAAAAATTATCGCGATATACTCGATATATCGAATACCGAATGGACAGAGGGCTTGATATATCGCTAAGTGACCAACAAATTCCATCGCGGTATATTTGGTGGGAGGTGGGTGACCGTACATGTCTAGTCAGAGGTCGCAATCGGGTACCCGAATCCGTACCCGACCGTTACCCAATAGCCCGTATCGGATCCGAAACGGATTCGGGTGCCAAATTTTGGGGGCAGGGCGGATTCGGGCGGGTGGTTCACAAAAAAACAAAAAAAATGGGCACGGTCGGGTAAGCAAAAAACGAAAATAATTGAAGGTTTTGTACTGTCCATACTATCCAACATTTTTGTACTTTTTACTGTCGGCATCCTAAAAGGTATGAGGGAGATGTACCATTAATTTTGTACATATTCAGGTACGGGTGGGTACGGGTAGTTGCGAGAAATAGAGTTTCGGTTAACTTATATTTTCCGTAAACGCATATCTGATAACTGTTACCAATTTAGGAGCGTGACATAACCCGTTCGGCTATCGGGTGTTCATATTTTGAAAAAAAAAAATGTCGGTTTCATGTATCTAAAAGTTTGACTTTTGCGACCTCTATGTCTAGGACAAAAATAAGGTTCGATAAATCGACGCGAAGATTCCGCCCTCCCCCCTCCTCTCCCCCGAGGGCTAGGGCCTAGGGGCGCTCCACTCGGGGGCAGAGGTCACAATCAGGTACCTAAATCCGTACCCGATCCATATCCGGCCGGCCGTATCAGATTCGGAACGGATTGGGGTGCCGAATTCTTGGGGCCGGTCGGGTTCGGCCGTGTGATTTTATAAAAAAAAAGCAAATTCGGGTACGGTCGAGTAAGTAAAAAACGAAAAAAAACGAAGGTTCCGTAGGTACGTTCCACTTCAATACCGTAGTTTAAGACGATACTAAATAGTGTAACATGCCATTCCGTACTAAAACAGAGTTAATAACACTATTTGTTTCTTTAGGGTATTTTTTAAGTTTTTTAGTTTTTTTACACTACACCGCGAATCGTAATTAGAGTAAATTACTCTAATTCGGTCGCTCGAAATTTCGACTCTATCACATCAAATAGGGTAATCGATTCTATTTTTTTCATTATTCTAATTTAGGTGAGGTTTAATTAGCGTAAAAAAATATAATATAGGTCATTTTTAAATAGTGTGGAGTACGGACGACGTCTGACCGTGCAAAATTGTACTTTCATAAGTAAAAAGGTACAAATAATGATTTAATAAAATCGCGCTCGCACGTGAAATTGCACTAAACAAAAAAGTCAATCAAATCGAAAAAAAGCCGTTTGCATTACTCTCGTCCGTCGACAGCATCGTCGTCAGTGTGAACATTAACTGACATTCCATGCGACAAATATTATTGCGTCATAATGACGTAACCCAATATAGAATAACTAAATAAATTAGAGTAAACTTCATAGTTGAAAAAGCTCTATCACATAAATTAGCGTCAACTACTCTAATTGTTTTTTTTTTGTTTTTTTACTCTAATTACGATTCGCGGTGTACTGTAATGTAGTAACATGGAAGTTGCCGGAGCGTTTCAATAGCACCGTCTGCCCGCGATTGCGAAGTCGCCACGTTTGTACGGAAATGAATCGGCAAAATATGCATGGAAATGACGTCTAAATGAAAGAGGGTAGGGCGCCGCGCATTTCGCGGAAAACATTCTGGAGAGCCACGCGGCGGATGAAACGCGCACTGTCGCCCAGAAAAGCTGAACCCGGAAAGGTAAAACTTTGTCGCCGCACGAAAGTACACAAGGGAGAAGAGACTACGAGACGCTGAGTCTATTGTCTCATGGAAAACGTCCTAACTACTATAGCCTACAGAAAATACTAGTATGAACAGTTGAACATGATGTGCTTAAAAAATCCGTAAGGGATCTTTCAACCTAACTGCGCACTGAATCTCGTACACAATATAATTGATGTACGAGTCCAGTACAGTACTGTACCTGTACTGTAATTGCAATCGTACGGTTTCACCGTTATCTCGGTCCCAGTAAAGCAGGTGTTTCACGTTTTAAACATTAAATCTTGTGTAAGTCAACTCTATAGTCGTACATTCCTGTACCGTTGTGCCTAAGGTTTGTTTATTCTGAAACGGTACAGCTCAGCTGCGAGCAAAGAGCCAAAATGCTATTTTTGAACCGATCCACAGTCGAAGTTTGTTACAGGCGACATGCATGCATGGACAGGAGCAATCTGCCGGCAAATCATTGTCAGCAGCCACGAGGCACCGTAACCAAAGGGCTTTTGGAAAGCGACACGTGGATATCAATTCCAAGCTACATTTTCCACGTAGCCTTTTACCCAAAGCAGTGAATGTCGGTTAGGTCGAAAGAACCGGCCCCGTAGTTTGTCGCGTTCCACACCATCCATCGCCGTTAGAGTCAGGTTGTGTTTTTATCATAGATGTCTCATGCGCATAGAACGCACGCATGAAACGCCAAAAAAAATAACGAATATGCGCATGAAACAAAATCAATTTTTTTTAAATGCGTTGACTTTCGTTGACTTCATACTAAAAATAAAATCAAAAAATATTGAAAACTTTAATAAATGACTAAAAATACGACGACAAAATCAAAATTTCAGAGTTCTAAACGAAAACCAGCGACGACATTGTCTCTTCGCTGGAACCGGCAACTACACCGCGCATCGTTATTAGTGTCAAGGTCACTAATTTGGGTTCTTAAAATTTTGTTTTTTTTCCAAAAATAGTATACGTGATTTTAATTTTTCCTTGACGTTAATTGAGGTTCCGTACAAATTAGCGTACAGAACGAAAGTACATTAATATTTAAATAGTGTGGTGTACGGTTGATGTTAGACCGTACATAAATGTACCTTCATAAGTAAAAAGGTACAAATAATGATTTAATAAAATCGCGCTCGCACGTGAAATTGCACTAAACAAAAAAGTCAATCAAATCGAAAAAAAGCCGTTTGCATTACTCTCGTCCGTCGACAGCATCGTCGTCAGTGTGAACATTAACTGACATTCCATGCGACAAATATTATTGCGTCATAATGACGTAACCCAATATAGAATAACTAAATAAATTAGAGTAAACTTCATAGTTGAAAAAGCTCTATCACATAAATTAGCGTCAACTACTCTAATTGTTTTTTTTTGTTTTTTTACTCTAATTTTTTCATCACTCTAATTACGATTCGCGGTGTACTGTAGTTTCGTCATTCTGTCGTGCCTGACGTCTTTTGTTTGTCGATTTCGCGTATTCTCTTCGTAATTATTTTTGGAGCCAGCATGTGATCGTCACGCGACGGCAATTTTGACGAAATGGGACCCTACTCGTTTGCGTGCGAGGGGTCTTGACTCTGAGGTGTACAGAGCACGACAGCGATTTGCTGACCGCAATCATCCAAAAAATTATCAAAGAGATCTTTCAGATGCGACAACTGACAATTGGCAAAATCCGATAAATGGCGTCAGAAAATAAAATCTTCGCCTGACATGCGGCGAGACTCATCGCGGTGGCATTTTTGACGAATCGCATAATCTCGATTTGTGGGTATTACTGAACGGTCGACAACGCGCATTTCACTTCGGGTGTAGTGAATGACTACTGTACTGTCCTGTACTGTGCTGTACTGTCCTGTACTGTGATGTACTGTACTGTACTGAAATATTACTGTACTGTTATGTACTTTACAATACTGTACTTTACTGTACTGTGTTGTACTGTGATGTATTGTACTGTACTGTAGTTTACCGTTAATGACTTTTTGTGGTCGTGTATGTTTTGTAGTGTTGTGTATCGATAATTTTATATCGCGAAAAATCCGGTAACCGATATTATCGGTCATCGAACGGTGGCGGTGGACATTGGTTTGGAGCATAGTTCAAAAGTAGGTGAAAGTTGGCCCATACAATATACCGATTGTATGCAAAGCATACAATATGACCTTACGACCCATATTGTATTCGGCCCTATTCGGACCAATTAAAACATCCAGACCAAATGTTTTTTTTCCACCGTCAGATTTGGACGATCGGACGGTCGCTAATCAAAGTAGCGATCTAAGAAGATCACGTGAAAAAGCCCATAACACAACTTACAATAAAGGCGCCGACCAAAGGCCTACCATAAAAACACCTACTTTTGAACTATGGTTTGGAGACATTTTACGGGTTGAGCGGTTACCATTTTGTTTCACACATTTATCTAATTTCGGATTCGATGTTCAAACTATAGTGGTGTGTTGTCCTTATTTTGTTTTTCGTCCTTTTATGTCTTTGCCGGTTAAAGCATTTAATTTAGGTAGGTGTAATGATTCGTAGATATCGAACGATGCGTTTAACTGACCTAAAATCACATCGGACGGCCTTTAATCATATGGTCACAAAATTTGAAATCAGCGGACTGCAAATAATTTTACGTAATGTAACCAAAGATATTCAGATCTGCCCGTTGCTAACCCTTTCGTAACCATTCCTTAACCAAGTATCAATTTCACGGGCAATGACTGTGCAGTTAAAAAGGGGAGTGTGCCCATGTAACCGGTAATTCAAGTCGCATTTTGTATTCTAGTGAAGATTATCCGTACTACTTTCCAGAGCGTTCCAATCATAGTTCAAAAGTAGGCGTTTTTATGGTAGCCCTTTGGTAGGCGCACAAATCTTGGCACAAAACTCGCGTAGAGTAAGCATACTGTATGTATGTGCGTTGTGCACACTCTTGTACAAACGTACTAATCTGACGTATCATCATAGTACAGCGCACGCCGCCGGACGAAATTTTTTAGCGAACTGACAAGGGGTAGGATGACATTCCACAGGAAAAAAACCCGGAAGTCCTATCATAAGTTGTGTTATGGGCTTTTCATGTGATCTTCTTAGATCGCTACTTTGATCAGCGACCGTCCGATCGTCCGAATCTGACGGTATAAATAAAAAATACCTCAAAACTCGCGGAAAAATAAAAATTTGTTCGAATGTTTTTCAAGATTTAGACATGACGTTTAAGCATAGTTCAAAAGTAGGTGAAAGTAGGACCATACAACATGCCTATTGTATGCAAAACATACAATATGACCTTAAGACCCATATTGTATTCGGACCAATTTGGACCAATTAAAACATTCGGACCAAAAACTTTTACTTACACGGTCAGATTCGGACGATCGGACGGTCACTGATCAAAGTAGCGATCTAAGAAGTTCACATGAAAAGCCCATAACACAACTTACGATAAAGGCGCCGACCAAAGGCCTACCATAAAAACGCCTATTTTTGAACTATGCGTTTAAGGGTAACCTTCCATCAGGCAAAAAGTGGGGTTTTTTCTTGGAGAAAGTACCTTTCCGTACTAAGCCGTACTATTTTTTATTTTTTTTTACAAAAGATGTTTACTATAAATTTATTAAGATTCTCTCGACTTTTTGGCGAAAACTTCCACTGTCCGATTTCGAATTTTCGACGCAAACGCCCCTTGTATCCAGTGTCTGGCTCGTCTCCTCCGACTGTCCTCAAGAGGACACTTTCCCCTTACTGGACGCGTGTATTGGTCCACTTATAAAAGTCAGAGTCAATCCACGACGGACGTGAAGTTATATACATACATGTGGCAAATGGCGTGTACCTTTTGACATAAAAACCACCATGTTCGACAACAAAATCTTGGTTGTGGGACATCCTGTCACGCCTCCGCTGGTACAGCTATAATTCATCAACGTACAAATGGCACATCCATGGACATTTGTACAAATTTTCATTTTGCAACGGTTTTCGTTACCGTTGGTACAACGACAAATACAGCGACGTACAGATTGTACATTAGCGTGACGCTACAAGATATTTTAATTTGCGTCTGCCCGTACAAATACGCGGTTGCGATTTTGTCCTTTTGAAAGTTTTCATTATTCCCGGGCGGCTCAACAGAATCCTACGTGGTACCAATCGCAATCTAGCACGTAATCAATTTTTGCTTCACTGGCACGACCTCATGGAAAGGTGTTACAAATATTATTGCCAGTAAACGTGACCGTACGATTACTAGAAACGCCTGATGGAAGCTTACCCTAATTCTTTATCGATCGATGTGCAACTCAACCCTGTTACAATTATTTTTCATTTTGCGACCAATACAATATGGGTCTTAAGGCCATATTGTATGTTTTGCGTACAATAGGCATATTGTATGGGCCTAGTTTCACCTACTTTTAAACTATGGTTCCAATGTGCGAAAATGAAGTTGCTAAAATACTTTGAAATGGGACAGTCGTAGACGTTAAGCTCGTGACGGTTGTAGACGACTACAAAACTTGAGACAATTGGTGACGTCTATAAAACTACAGTACACCACGAATAGAAATTAGAGTAAATAACGCTAATTCGGTCGCCTTAAATTTCAAGTCTATCACCTTAAATAAAGTAAATGATTCTAAATTTTTCATTATACTATTTAAGGTAAGGTTTAATTAGCATAAAAAATTATAAATAGTTAGATTAGGTTCGTTTTAAATAGTGTGGAGTACGGACGACGTCCGACCGTGCAGAATTGTACTTTTATAAGTAAAAAGGTACAAATAATGATTTAATAGAATCGCGCTCGCACGTGAAATCACACTAAACAGAAAAATCAACCACATCGAAAAAAGCCGTTCGCATAACTCTCGTCCGTCGACAGCATCGTCGTCAATGTGAGCATTAACTGACATTCAGCGCGACAAATAGTACTAACGACATAATGACGTCAAACTATACGGACTGACAGATTTTGTACGTCTACGTAATTTAGTGTTCATAATTACAGCGCGATTAACTATTGCCTACATAACCCAATATAGAGTACTTAAATAAATTAGAGTAAGCTTCTTCTGTGAAAAAGTTAAATCACACAAATTAGTGTGACAGCGGTAACACTCATGGTCTGAAGTGGTCTGATGTCTACAATGTCACGGTCAACATTACGATGTCACGTGATGTCGCGGGAGTTGTGACAACATTTGTCATTGTAGACGTGAACATCCGTCGTCAGTTTTTGAGACGTCACTAATTGCCGCGTGTATTGTAGACGTTTACAACCGTCGTATTTATCGCGTACGTCATCATTCATAGTAAGTTTCGTAGTCGTTTCCAACCGTCGCAAGTTGTACGCACATCTACACCCGTCACATTCCAAAGTTCCGATTTCATTTTCGCACATAGGGACGCTTTTCAAAGTAGTACGGAACACTTCACTACAGTCCAAAATACTTTTTCAAAGTATCGCCTACATGAGGACGTACCCTAAGTGCTCTCACCGTGGAGCTCACATAACGACAAAAAGTTACTGTCTGCAACCATTTTATTTACATGTGGTCGCCGCAGTTTTGTTACCGTAAACGCTCGCCGGCTGTGTGAATTGCTAATTTTATTTTGACGGTCAACGTTCCCAAGCACGGCAAAATTTTAAGCGGTTGAAACAATATTATGAAAGTCAAAGATGTCCACCCGATTGACCGTCAAATTTAGACTCAACGGTACTTTATCTGCACCAATGTGTACTTCAAACGTAAGTTTTTTGACAAAATGACGTAAGTGCAACCAAAACAGTCACTGTCATGATCAATTCCCTTTTTTTATAACGCACGCATCATCAAACGCCCACAAAATAATGAATATGCTCATGGAACAACAATGAAGTGTTTATCTAATGCGTTGACCGACTTTGACTTTCACCATGTGACGTAACTAAATGATCGACCGCGTCAAAAATAACTAACAAGTCAATTCGATTTGTCTGCGAGATCATCTCCTCCGTCCAATGCAATATCGGACTCAAATTTCGAGCGCAATAGTGACGTAATGTCACTTTTTATAAAAATTCCCGTATACTTTTCCGTACAGCGAGAAGTATACAAAATATACAAAAAATAAAAATTCATGAAAAAACAACGATATTCGTAAAAAAGTCAAAACATCGACGAATTGAACAACTAGGACGATAACCCGAAAAACATTCGTTACCTTGGCGTGTCATGCACCCCTTTTTGACTTTCATGTTTTTTTCCTAACTCCTTTACCTTAAGTTCTCCAATTGGTGCTTCCACTTTTTGCGCTTCAATTTCGCAGCTGCTTTTTTTATCGATTAGAGTCGGATGACGTCGTCATGTACGACATCACGTACACATTTTGTACCTCGTAACCCTAAAAGCTCGGACAAAACCTCGCGGTGGTAATCGTTTACCTGTTCCAAATTTTCGGGAAATTGTCGGGAACAAGAAAAAATACAGTACACCGCTAATCGTAATTAGAGTAAATTACTCTAATTCGGTCGCTCGAAATTTTGACTCTATCACATCAAATATAGTAATCGATTCTAATTTTTCATTATTTTAATTTAGGTGAGGTTTAATTAGCGTACAAAATTCTAATATTGGTTATTTTTAAATAGTGTGGAGTACGGACGACGTCTGACCGTGCAGAATTGTACTTTTATAAGTAAAAAGGTACAAATAATGATTTAATAGAATCGCGCTCGCACGTGAAATCACACTAAACAGAAAAATCAACCACATCGAAAAAAGCCGTTCGCATAACTCTCGTCCGTCGACAGCATCGTCGTCAATGTGAGCATTAACTGACATTCAGCGCGACAAATAGTACTAACGACATAATGACGTCAAACTATACGGACTGACAGATTTTGTACGTCTACGTAATTTAGTGTTCATAATTACAGCGCGATTAACTATTGCCTACATAACCCAATATAGAGTACTTAAATAAATTAGAGTAAGCTTCTTCTGTGAAAAAGTTAAATCACACAAATTAGCGTTCATAACTCTAATTGTTTTTTTATGTTTTTGTTCTTTACTCTAATTACGAATCGCGGTGTAGCGACGGTTGTAGACGTATGCAATATTGTCACACCTCTGTCAATTTTTTGTGACATCATGGGTTTGTCCAAACCTTTGTACAAAATTTCGTACTAGTTACAAACAGCCAAAATTATTTAATTGTATAATCCAGCTCATGCGAAAAATGTCACGTTCGTGTGGCACGTGCCTGGCAGTTGTTTCATTCGTTGTCTGGTGATACTTTTAGTAGATTCATCTCACAGGTGATTTTCGTTTTTGGGTAAAATAAATTACTCCCAATCGCGTGCACGTGACTTGATTATAGAAAAACGCCAAAATAATTACAAAAGGTACCAAACTACTGAGGTACTAAACTACCGTACCGTCAGTTCACTGTATTATGTTGACATTCATTAAAATATAGATGTATGGAAAACAAAAAATTATCGTTAAGGATTTAATTTGAAAGATCGATAAAATAATCCGATAATTCAACACGTGAGCACATCTCTTCAGTCTTTCAGTAAAAATACCGAGCAGCTTTCCTTAAAACTGTTGTTTTTTGGGACCTGTTTGACGGCCGAAATAGGAGATTACCACAACTCTGAGATTTTTTTTTGAACTTGATGCCTTTGCCACTTCCAAAACCCTGACTGCCAGCACAAAATGAAAATAAATACGGCTCACTAGCGATTTTAGAGAGGATCGATGACAACTCGAAATGGAATTAATTGTCCATATAAAATCTAAAAAAATCTTGAATCACTACCATCCTGCTTCCTGGAATCAAATTCCTGGTTACTTTTGTGGACGCTATTACTAGTCTGCTGTATAAAAGCCATCGAGAATCAGTCACAAATTACAAAATGCTAGATGTATCTGCCACTCTTCACATCAGTCAATCTCCCTCCAACTTTCACATTCCAATTTGGTACATAGGCTGGATAAATTTCAGAAAAACCAAGGAGTTTTATAATAATTACTAATTCGGAAAACTGAACTTATCCACAACACCATATACCTTTTTAGCTTTGCCACACACAGCGCGAGCAGCAATAGAAATCCCTTTTTACACTCAATGTATTTTTTCCATGTAAAAATTCTCATGTTTCTAACATTTTCAAAGACAACTAACCATCACGAATCTATTCTATTTTCAGAAGGTAAACTGACCTTGACATTTTTCATACCGGGTGAGAAAAAGAGACTTGAACAAACAAAACTATTAAACTCTTTCCATGACATTCATAACAAACACAAATTGGGGAATGGTTTTCCTTAACCTAACACCAAATACAATTGTC
>JBBHKE010003541.1:163364-176549 GCA_037447655.1 Zygnema cylindricum | reverse complement strand
GAATAGGCAGAATAGGTTTTTTAAGATATTTTAGGCTTTTTTTTGGGGTAGTTTTCCGGGTTTTGGTAGACACGTGAGTGTAAAAGGAGAAGGATAGGAGAAGAAGGCGGTAAATAGTGGAGAAGAGATTGCAAATAGAGATTTTTTTAGGCTTTTTATTGGGTACTTTCTGGGTTTTGGTAGACACGTGTATGTAATGGAGAAGGATTAGAGGAGAAGGCGGTAGATAGAGGAGAAGAGATTGCAAATAGAGAGAGGGAGAGGGAGAGAATTTGTATATGACATATTTGTAACATATATAAATTGGGCTTTTATTAAACTGTGTGATACATTGGATGTATCTGGAAATATCTGGCAATTCCCTTTCTCTCTCTTTTAGGTTTTATACTATCAATAATTTAATTTCTATTCGTGCCTTGGTATGTCTTCTCCTTTTTACATCTCTCTGCCCCCTCTCCCCCCTCTCCCTTCCTCTCCCCTCTATTTTATTTCTTCTTTGTGCTTTCAAAAGATCGGAACCGTTTCCGTTCCGTTATCTCCAACTGTCGCTGCTTCGGCTTACGTTTTGTTTTTTTCATAGATACTGAAAACTGAGACTTTTATCGTCGCTTTGTACTGGTCGGTCGGAATGAATGTTTTTCGTTTAAGAATTGTTTGATGAGAGAAAAGTTTTTTTTTTATGGTAGCAATAGTCCACTTTTGAGTTTCAAGTATGAATTTTTTGAATTGAGTTTGGACAGAGAAGTGTAAGATTTTCCCCATCCCTCTCCCTCTCCCTCTCCGTTACTCTCTCTCCCTCTCCCTCTCCCTCTCTGTCTCCCTCTCTCATGGCAACTTAATTAAAATTTTCCTTTTTATTTCAACCCTTCTTTTTGGCGTGTATTTCAAAAAATATTTGCTCATTTTTGATACTTCAAATTCCATATACTGTAAATGCTTCATCTATTTTGTTTGCAATTACTTTAGCAACGTAAGTAGCTCTCAATTATGGCATTAATGGTGTAAGACCATTGTATAATTTCATTGTTAATATTTTTTAAATGGTGAAATTTAAAACAAAGATGGAAAGGTCATCAATGCTTACTCATGAAAAGTGTGTCGCCTACGACGATTTGCGAACTGCTGTCGCAGTTTCAACAGCCATTGGTAAAAATAAAAGAATTGTATGGGAATATCTCGATTTGATTGATAAAAGAAAATGTTTCAAATGTAAAAAAGTTCGAAGAAAATCTGTAGCATTATACAGTTAATAATGTAACATAATATAATAACACAATTAATAAAGCATCTTAAAAAATAATATGATATAATATGCGTAGCATTATGAGTTCACTAGACGGCATTCCAAATTGCATACTTCAGTATTACCGACGATGGTATAATATAATGTAACAAACATAATGTAATATAGTATAATATAATTTAATACAATATACTATAGTAATGGAAAAAAATATAAATATAAATATTATGCGTTGAGTATTCAAAAGAGTGCACAAAAGGGGACTCGAAATAGAAAAACATACATTTAGTGTTTGCTATCTTTACACTTCCCGCATTATGGCATATGGAACGAACAACCATACATAATATATTAAAGAATTACATACGGTTTTTGCCTCCCCCTTTTCTTTTTCCTTTTTCTATTCTCATGTACTCGGATGGTTTATCACCGTGCTCTTTCAATAAAGGCTTGCCCTGTTTTTCTTGTTAAATAGTAAAGAGCCCTCGATTTTCCATACAAACAACCTCATCCCTGCGAAATAAAAGAAAATGTTTACTAAACTTTGAATAGAAAGCAAAACAATATTGGTTGCTCTTATATTCGATAATCGATATATCGAATATCATTTATCCCAACAAGAAATTGTCGATACACACACTACATACACCTTTTACAGTTTTGTTTCCGAAGCAACACTAAATAGCGGACCACTGAAGTGGTTGATAGTTATCATATTAGAAACCAATCAAGACGATACTTGGTACCGTCGATTTTTAGTTGAGATGTCTAAAATATATTCTTGACTTGCCAATTATTTGTCCCCATTATTTTTCTCTTGAAAATCCAAACACAAACCGGTCCGGACTATGTTGCACATAAAAGGATTATAGACTACGCTTTCTTATGCAGGTGAACGATTTGTTTTTTAAAAGTATAGCCCAAATGTCAACTATCGGTGTGTCGTTTTGCCTCACTCCACTTGTCTTCTCTTTAGTTTTTTTTCCGTGTTTTGCTTACGTCTCGTCTTCCCGCACCCTTCGCTTTTAGGCAAGTCACGATGCATTTGTAGTCAACCTATAGATGGGCAATGTGTCATTTGCTTGGTTGCTTGTACGGTTGGGAGGGTACAACAACAACATACATGGTTCAAGATGCAATCGTGACGATTAGTAGTGACGCAAGATACTCTATCAAACAAGAAGCATTTTCTAGCCATGTTCCACAACTAGGGATATACGTGGTTTTCTTGTGGATATTGTATTACTATTACACGACCTTGTCCTCACATACCCCACATGATGCCATGAATCCTTACGGGCAACTTTACATGTTAGTGTTGCGATTTAGGAGGCAACAACCTCTAAAGAATGCGCCTACGAGCATTGAGACCCGGCTGACAACTTCATACCATTTGATTTGAGGATATTTGTGACCGTAAACTAATAATTTGACAACTTCTTGCGTGATTGCGCTTGATAATCGATTAAAGCTAGAGGACCTACCAACGATTCCCCTATGCTCCTGTCGGTTTTTTACCAACCATGTTTTTCTCTCACCATTCGAAGTTCCCAAACTTCACCTCTTATCCACTAGAGCATGGTGGTGAATGTTGGGCGAGAATCGAGAGACTTACCTCCTCAACATGCGGAGCAAACATACGATACCCCTACTTCTAACCTTTAGTGTGGCATGGTCTTAGGCTTTACGTCGCTGACCCACTTTATCTTTTGCAATCAGTGTATAGGGTACTTTTTAGTGCTTGTATAGTCTAGTATTTCTTGTTCTTTTTATTTTTCCAGATTTCAATCATATGTTTTTTGTTGGATTTGCGCGGAATCCATGATCTGGTATGTCCCATCTTATGGAGTATTTGACCCCGCCAAGGCTCAAACATGGAGCCTTGACTTTAGTCGTCAACGCACTAACCACCATACCACCAGCTTGATGTCAATCCTGGTGAGTCCGTACGTATTTATTTTAGGCGGCAATGAGTATGGACGTACCATATTCTACCCCGTATTGGATGAGCATCCACGTGCCAATCTAATACTTCTAGTGTCGCTTAATGCTTGAAGTGTTCGTAGTCCTTAGAGATTTTGGTCTCTTAGCTTTAATTGTCGTCAACAATTTTTCTTTTCAATCATCTCGTACATTGATGGTTTAACCTTAGCGTTTTTGACAAGAAAACCTTCAAATGCTAATATATTGTCAATCGTGCATCGATGGGGGGGGGTCAAGGCAATCTCTTTGGAAATGAAGTTGTTTATTAGTTGCAAAGGCTTTGGACACGAGCCGATGGGTGAGAAAAAGCTACAAAGTGAATCGAATTAATGTTACTAACACTAATTGGGCACCCCTAAAATAAGATCCTTAAACCTAAAATATAACTACAATACTCGTTTTTCCTTCCCCAAAACTATTTGACTAGTGTGAAATTAGAGGTGGAACGTCCCCTTAGTGGACACTAGTTGTGCCATAAGCCACGACATGGCCACCAGAGTGGATCAAAATAGTATCATTTTTATCCAGGACCTTTTTTTTTTGTTTTTTTTTTGGATTGTGATATCACTCCCTATACCATTTGACCGAAAAAAGGACTCGCTCCCCATTTGACAAGAAAAGTCAGCGAAACTATTACCAGTAACACGTTTTGGACGACAATATGGAAAAATAATTTAGCGGCTTGTTAACCACCAAAAACTGCAGTACAGCGCCAGTTTTGTTCACCCATGCAAAGAGTTCGCCTGCTTGAAAACTACACCTTGAATCGTTATTAGCGTATAGAAATTATTAGTGTAAAGAAATAATTAGCGTCATTCATTCTAATTTAGAACCAGTAGACGTGGCAGATTATGGTCCACGTCCTTAAATAGTGTAATTTATTCTATTTAAGGCATCAATGTCAAAATTTTGGGGTGCCGATATAGAGTACATAAGGCTAATAACGATTCACGGTGTACCATAATGTTCTCCCAACGTCCGAAACAGGCCATGATTCTAATACAAGAACGAGCTCCACGTGTTTGTATATGATCCACTTAAAGGCTACATTAAACACAAAACAAAAAACCAAGTAGGCAGCGATTGGGAGCACCTACCGTACTTTTATTGGTTAACTACCACGTGTATCTTTCCTCCAATGGAAATTCGACATTGTGTTTAAGATTTTATCTCTGTTTCACCAAGTGGCTAAAATCTGTGAGTTTGTACCGAACTGGAGAACAACGCTCAACAGCTGCATACATCTACATAGGACTGCACAATGTGTCGCAAAAAAGCCGTTGACGAAATTACCAATAAGCCAATAACTAAACGATTCGTACACACTACGTGGCGAGGCAAGCAGGAGCGAAAAGACGACGCGTCGTTTAAAAACTAATCCGATATAAAGAAATTTGAAATTTCGACAAAAAACGAAACATCGCGGTAAGTGAATTAATGTCATTTTCAAGACAGTTTCCCAATTCCAAAGCGCGTTATCTTCGAGAAATCCGATAAGACGGCCCATATCGTTTGCTGAAAACACAAGTCAAGATGGACCAATCAGCTGCAAGGGCTCCCCTCTACAAACACACGCCTTTCTACCTCCATCTCAATAGATAAAAGCCAGAATTCTCATTCTCGTTATCACAGTTCACTCCATCTTTCCTCTCGACAATTCCCGCCGAGACTTCCATCTTCCAACTACCTTCTTCCTTTATTTTCTAGATTTTTGCTTTCCACACTTCATTTTCCAAACTTTGTTTTCCACAGTTTCCCCCGAAAACCTTACATGCTTCGAACCGTTCTGCGGTCAAAAACACCAAAAATCCTCTCTAACTCCCGTATTCGACAAATCTCCACCATGGATGTCCTTCCAAAGACAGCCGCTTGCACACACTCCCTCCACCATGGCGATCCCAGGAACCGTACAGAACATGTACGGACAAACTCTTCTCCTCGTTTCCTCCGCCATGGCGGGAAAGACAACGAAAGCCATCACCATCATTTCGGCCGTCATCACGGCCATGGACACAGGCGTGGGGAAGTCGTAGAGATACCGGCCGGCCACATTCTTACGGTCGTCAAAACTGTGCCGGAGGGTACGGAGAGTACCGGAGCGGTGTCTTATGAGTTCGCTCGAATTGTACGGATCGAACGTCACGGGAATCCCGTAGGCCATGGACGGAGTTACGGACATCACGGTAGTAAAGAATGTCAAGAAGGTCACGGAAGTCACAGGTGTCACGGAAGTCACACGCACGACGGATTCCATGGCGGGCATCGTCGCGGGGAAATTTCTGCCGGTTTGGTCGCCGGCGGAGAGACGGCCAGCGAGGCGGAAAAGATGACGGCCGACAGGATTTCCGAACGCGGCGCTGGCGGATGGAAAAGTCATGGGGAGCGTCACGGGCGTCAGGGCCGTCACGGAAGTCACGGAAGGCGCGGTATGCGTCACGTCACGGGTGACGTCAACGCACCGGTCGATGAACCGAAAACGGACGGAGGTGACGTCTGCAATAAGGAAGCATAGAGGCAGAGAAGCTCCTACGTGTCGGTTTTGTCGGTTTCTGTTCTGAGTTTCTGACTTCAGAGGAGGAAGGTTATTTGAAACGTGGCCTCACGTCAGGTGACGAGGCGTGACATCAGCCATAAATAGAGTAAAATCAAAAACATTGATGACGTCAACATCATTTATTTATGAGAAATGCCACGTAGGATTGATGTAGAAGGGTTAGATGGAGTCTTCGAAACGGTGACACGTGTCGTGTTTTGAATAGAGAGGTTTGGAGGAGCCAGGGTCATAAGAAAAAAAAAGCAAGAGTTTAAATGATAGTGGAGAAGAAAAATAATTAAAAAAGGAGGCGTCAAGTAGTCCAGCTAGAGTGGAAGGACTCCGTCTGATGTTAAGCTGTTTTTTTTTTAATATTGTTATATAGGTTTTTTAGGCTTTTTTTTTGGTACTTTTCGGTTTTGGGTTTTGGTAGACACGTGTGTAGAAAGAGAAGGATTGGAAGAGAAGGCGGTAAATAGAGGAGAAGAGGTTGCAAATAGAGAGAGGGACAGGTAGAGAATTTGTACATCACATATTTGTAACACATATAAATCGAGTTTTTATTGAACTGTGTGATATTTTGGATGTATCCGGAAATATTCGGCAATTGCCTCTCTTTCTTCTAGTTTTTATGTCCTCGATATTTTATGGTCTATTCATGCCTTCGTATGTCTTCTCCTTTTTTTATCTCTCTCTCCTCCTCCCCCTCTCCCCTCTATTTTTTTCTTCTTTGTTTTTTCAAGATCGGAACCTTTTTTTTGTGTGTGATAAAATTATATAAACATTCCGTTTCCATTCCATTATATTTTATTTTCGATGCTTCGGTGTACCTTTTGTATTTTTGTTAAATAGTGAAACTGAATCTTTTATCGCCACTGTGTAATGGTCGGTCGGAATTAATGTTTTCTGTTTAAGTATTGTTTCATGAGAAAAAAGTTTTTCTTTTTCTTTTGTTATGGTAACTTTTGAATTTCAAGTAGGAATGATTTGAAAGGAGTTTGGACAGAAGTGCAAGATTCTCCCTCTCCCTTTCCCTCTCCCTCTCCCCCCCCTCTCTCTTCCTCTCCCTAAGAGGTCTTCGATTTTTACTCATGAAAAGTGTGTCGCCCACGACGATTTGTAACCTATTGTCGCACTTTCAACAGCCATTGGTAAAAATAAAATAGAATTGCATGGGAATCTCTAGATTCGATTGATAAAAGAAAAAGTTCCAAATGAAAAAGCGTTCGTAGAAAATCTGTAACATTACACAGTTTATGACGTAACATAATTTAATGAAATTAACATAGTTTCTTAAAATATAGCATATTATAATACGCGTAGTGTTATACTTATGCGTTGCAAAAGGGTGCACTAGACGGCATTCCAAATTGGCATACTTCAGTATTACCGGATATAATATGATATAACATAATATAATGTAATATAATTTTATATAGTGTAGTATACTATAGTATTATGTAGCATAATGTAGTATAATTTAGTGTAATGTAAATATGTAATATGATGTAATGTAATGTAATGTCATGCAATGTCATGTAATGTAACATGATGTTACGTTATTTTATGTAATGTAATGTAATGTAGTGTCATGTAATGTAATGTAGTGTCATGTAATGTAATGAAATGTAATGTAGCGTAATCCACAATGGTATAATGTAATGTAATCTAATGTAATAGAATCTAATTTAGTATAATATAGTATAGTATAGTATAATCTAATAAAATACAATATAAAATAATATACTGTAGTATGATATAATATAATATAATACAATACAACATAATATAACATAATATAGTATATATGATATACTATGATAAAGTATGATACAGTGTTGTACCATATGATAGAATATATAACATTATGTGTATTCTAGTCAAAAGAGTGCACAAAAGGCCACTCCAAATCGGCAAACAAACAGTTGGTATTTGCGATATTTACACTTGCCGCAGTATGACAGGAACGAAATACTGGTTCATACGTCACAACCATATAATAAAAACTTATTTAAGACTAATACATTAAAGACTTACAAAAGGTAAGGATTTTTGCCTCCCCCCCTTTTTTTTCGTTTTCTGTTTTCATGTACACAGATGGTTTATCGCCCCATTTTTTTAAGAAAGGCTCGCATGTTTTTTCTTTTAATTAGTAAGGAGCCGATTCTCCATAAGGACAATCCCATCCCCTTGAACACAAACAAAAATGTTTACTAAAATTTGAATGGGAAAAAGAAAAAGATTGGTTGCTCTTTGACCGTTCGATATTCGATGTATTGAATATCAAATTCATCGCAATGAGAAAACTGCATTTGCACACACTACAAACACGTTTACAGTTTTGTTTTCGGAGCAACAGTAAATAGCGGGCTGGTCAAGTGGTTGATAATTATCATATCAGAATCCAATCAAGATGAGATTTGATAATGTCGATTCTCACATGAGCGGTTTAAAATTTATTCTTTACTTACAATAAATTTGACTATATTATTCTTCACTTCAAAATTCACACATAAACCATTAAGGACTATATTGCACATAAAAGGCTGATGAACTACGCATTCTCATGCAGTGAACAGTTTATTTTTAAAAATCATAGACATCCCATTCTACCGTTCGTTCTAGCCACATGTTAACTGCCGCTCTGCCCGTTTTTCCCCACTCCACTTGTATTCTTATGTGCTTCCCTTACGTCTCGACTTGCTGCACCTTTCGCTTTTAGGCAAGTCCCATTACATACTGGTGTTGCAGCTTAGGATGCAACGACCTCTTTAGTAAGCGACTACGAGCATTGAGGCCTAGCTGACGGCTTCATACCATTTGATTGATAAATATTTGGGACCCTAGACCGATCCTTCTACAACTTCTTGCGTGATTGCGCTTGATGATCTTTTGAAAAAATAGAACCTACCAATAATTCCCTTCATCTCAGAAATGTGTTTCTGCCACCCTTAAGAATTCCCACAGGTCGCGCCTTATCCGGCAAAGCACGGTGGTGAATGTCAGGCAAGGACCGATATACTTACATCCTCAACACGCGGAGCATTTATACGATATTCGTACTTAGAGTTTAGATCGTTGACCCACTTTTTCTTTTACAATCAGTGTGTAGGGTAGTTTTTAATGCACGTATAGTTTTGTATCTGTTTTTCTTATTATTTTTTCAACTTTCAATCATAGGCATCTTACTAGATTTTTGCAGAATCCGTGATTCGGTACGTCCTATTATAGGGAAAAGTTGAGCCGGCTAGGGATCGAACCTGTGGGCTTTACCCTATCTATCAATGCGCTAACCACTGCGTAACCAGCTCAATGTCGAGCCTGGCGAGTCCGTACCGATTTACTTTAGGCTTCTTCGAGTATGAACGGACCATCCACGTGCAAATCTAATACTTCTAGTGTCGTTTAATGTTTGAAGTGTTTTTAGTCTTTAGAGATTTTGGTCTCTTAATTGCAATGGCTTAGGACATGAGCTATTGAAAGTAGATTGGCGGACGCCATGAAATTATACACAAAAAAAAGGTCAATGCATTTGAAAAGAGAAATTGAATTTTCTTCTGAGTTCGCTCGAATTGTACGGATCGGACGTCACGAAAATCCCGGAGGCCATGGAAGGTGTTACGGACGTCACGAAAGTCAAGAAGGTCACGGCCGTCACGGAAGTCACGGAGGGCGCGGTATGCGTCACGTCACGAATGACGTCAGCGCACCGGTAGATGAATTGAAAGGGGACGGAGGTGACGTCGGCATTAAGGTAGCATAGAGTCGGAGAAGATCCCAACTGTCGGTTTCGTATTTTTCTGTTCTGAATTTTTGACTTTTCGGGGTTTGGGATTTGGTAGAGACGTGTGTGTAAAAGGAGAAAGATCGGAGGAGAAGGCAGTAAATAGCGGGAAGAGATTGCAAATAGAGAAAAGGAGAGGGAGAGGGAGAGGGAGAGAATTTGTATATCACATATTTGTAACATATATAAATCGAGTTTTTATTGAACTGTGTGATATTTTGGATATACTCTGGAAATATTAGGCGATTGGCTCTCTTTCACTCTCTTAGATTTTATGTTATCAATATTTTATTTTGCATTCATTCCTCGGTATGTCTTCTCCCTCTCTTATCACTGTCTCTCCCCTCCCCTCTCTTCCCTCTCTCCCCTCTATCTTTTTTCCTTATTTGTGCTTTCAAAAGATCGGAACCTTCTTTTTTGTGTGGTCAAAATTTCAAAACATTACATTTCCGTTCCGTTATCTCTAACTGTCGATGCTTCGGCGTAAGTTTTATTTTTTTCCTAAATACTGAAACTGATCCTTTTATCGCCACTGTGTACGGGTCGGTCGAAACTAATGATTTTCGTTTAAAAAAAATTGATGAGAAAATTTTTTTTTTGTTTTTTTTTGTTTTTTTTTATCTTTTTTTTTGTTTTGTTTTTTTGTTTTTTTGTTTTTTTTTTTTTTTTTTTTACTGTAGCTTTAGTCCACTTTGAGTTTCAAGTATGAATGTTTTGAAAGGAGTTTAGACAGAGAAGTGTAAGATTTTCCCCATCCCTCTCCCTCTCCCTCCCTCACTCTCTCCCTCTCCCTCTCTCTCCCTCTCTTTCTCCCTCTCTCTCCCTCTCCCTCTCCCTCTCTCCCTCTCCCTCTCCCTCTCCCTCTCCCTCTCTCCCTCTATCATGGCATCTTAATTAAAATTTACCTTTTATTCCAACCCTTTTATTTGGCCTGTATTTCAAAAAATATTTGCTCATTTTTAATACTTCAAATTCCATATACTGTAAATACTTCAACTGTTTTGTTTGTAATTTACTTTAACAACACAAATAACTTTCAAATATGGCATTAATGGTGTAAGACAATTGTATAACTTCATTGTTAATATTTTTTAAATGGTGAAATTCAAAACATAGATGGAAAATTGGTCAATTTTCATTCATGAAAAGTGTGTCGTCTACGACGATTTTGTGAACAATTGTCGCACTTTCACCATCCATTGGTAAAAACAAAATAGAATTGTATGGAAATCTCTAGATTTGATTGATAAAAGAAAAAATTTCAAATGTGAAAGAGTTCGTGGAAAGTTTGTTGCATTTTACAGTTTATAACATGATATAATATAACACAATTAATATAGTATCGCAAAAAATAATATGATATACTACGGCAGCGTTTTGAGTGCACTCGACGGCATTCCAAATTAACATCCTTCAGTATTACCGAAAATGATATAATATAATAAGATATACATAAAATAATAATATAGTCTGATATAATATAATAAAATATGACATAATATAAAATACAATGCGTTCAGTAGTCAAAAGAGTGCACAAAAAGGGACTCCAAATAGAAAAACATACATGTAGTGTTTGTTATTCTTACACTTGCCACATTATAGCATATGGAACAACTAACCATACATTGAAAACTTATTTAGACTAACATATAAAAAATTACATAAGGATTTTCGCCACCCCCTTTTCTTTTTCCTTTTTCTGTTCTCATGTACTTTATGGTTTATCACCGTGCTCTTTCAATAAAGGCTTGCCCTGTTTTTCTTCTTAAATAGTAAGGAGCTCTTGCTTTTGCATACAAACAACCTCATCCGTGCGAACATAAAAGAAAATGTTTACTAAATTTTGAACGGAAAGCAAAAAAATATTGGCCGCTCTTTGACCGTCCGATATTCGACATTCAATATATCGAATGTCATTTATCGCAACAAGAAACTTTCGATACACACACTACATACACCTTTTGCAGTTTTGTTTCAGGAGCAACACTAAATAGCGGACTGGTCAAGTGGTTGATAGTTACCATATTATAAACCAATCAAGACGATATTTGGGACCGTCGATTTTTACATGAGCGGTCTAATATTTATTGTTGGCTTGCCCAAAATTTGTCTCCATTACTTTTCTCTCTAAAATCCAAACATAAACCGTTATGGACTATATTGCACATAAAAGGAACATAGACTACGGTTTTTTACGCTAGTGAACACCAACGCGATGTCGAGCCTGGCGGGTCCATACCTATTTGTTTTAGGCGACCTCGAGCATAGACGGACCATACTATCCCCTATATTGAACCATCATCCACGTGGCAATCTAATGCTTATAGTGTCGTTTAACGTTTAAATTGTTTTTAGTCCTTAGTGATTCTGGTATCTTATCTTTAATGGTCGCCAACAATTTATAGTTTCAAACAACTCATACATTGATGGTTTAACCTTCACGTATTTGACGACAAAGTCTTCATATGCTAACATTTTGTGAATCTTGCATCGATTGAGGGGTCAAGACAATCTCTTTGGAAATGAAGAAGTTTATTAGTTGCAAAGGCTTAGGACACGAGCCGATGGGTAAGATTTGTTGGGTTAATGTCGTTTCACGGTATTTCCACAAAGCGTCATACCAACATTTGTTTGTTTGACGCGAAGTGTCGAGTCATCATACAAAAAGTACTACGTCGTTTTGCGACGGTACTTTTGATATCCGCGAACGAAATGTTCTATTTAGTTTCGCATCACTTTAAGTTTTCGTGCGCAGGTGTTTCAATTTGCGTGCAGGTGTGTTCGGGAAGCGACACGTGTTTAAGTCAACGTTTGGAGTTAGTTGTTTCGAAGGAAGAAAGTGTGTGCTACTTTCTTCGTGGAACTTTCACTGCAGCGTGCTACAGTTAGCTAGGGACACACTTCGTCGCTATGCTAAGTTCTGCTTGTCGTTTCTTGTTGTCTCTTAGTGCAAAGTAGCGACTATATAGGCAGTAGTGTACATGTGCAGAGTAATTAATTCTATCTTACATGATTGAATCATAGAGGATTTGATATTGGTGTAAGATATTATTTAAAGAGGATAGAGAAGAGAGAGAAGAGAGAAGAGAGATGATGTAAAGAGGCTTCGGCCAAGAACACTTATAAATCTTTTTGGCTGAATATTCCTCTTGTCTTTTATGAGCTTCTGCTGTGTAATGATTTATGTTTTGTGAATTATTTTAAGTGAAACTCTTTTGCTTTACATCCTTCAATTGGTATCGGAGCAAGTGTTTCGGAGTTAGCGAGAGAGAGCGCATGGGGAGGAAGAAGAATAGAAATACTCCTTCCCCCATGTCGACTTCGGAGAGAGCAAGAGAGTTCAGTTTTTTCGGGTTCTCAATTTGAGGAGACCCGGAATACGGAGAGAAAATTTGAGGAGATGTTTGATACATTAATGAGATATGTAGATTCACGATTTCAAACTCAATCTAGTGAGAAAAGAGAATTTGCTTCATTTCAGGCTGCCGATCCATTCAGTGGAGGAGCTAATGAGAGTGAGATAAAAGAGAGAATTAGGAAAGGTAAAGCAAAGATAGAGGAAGATTCAGATTTTGAAGAGGCATTGGATAATGAAGATGATTATAATATGTCGGGGAAATCCGTGGCCTTTAATGGCACC
>JBBHKE010003541.1:116562-163354 GCA_037447655.1 Zygnema cylindricum | reverse complement strand
CTGCTACACATGATGTGTTTGAGAGGGGGCGACCGAAACTTGGATTATTTTGAAGAGTTTGGCGATTCCGACAATAAGAGGGGGATTGTTGGATTATTGTCGTTTCGCGGTATTTCCGCGAAGCGTCATACCAACTTGTATTTGTTTGACGCGAACTGTCGCGTCATCATACAAAAATTACGATGTCGTTTCGCGACAATACTTTTGTTGTCCGCGAACGAAACATACGATTTCGTTTTGCGTCACTTGTTTATTTCGTGCGCAGGTGTTACATTTTGCGTGCAGGTGTGTTTGTGTGACGACACGTGTTAAGTCAACGTTTGGAGTTTGTTGTTTTGAAGGAAGAAGCGTGTGCGCCTTCCTTCGTGGAACTTTCATTGAAGAGTGCACAGTCAGCTAGGGACAGACTTCGTCGCTACGCTAAGTTCTGCTTGTCTTATCTTGTTGTCTCTTAGTGCAGAGTAGCGAGTATATATAGGCAGCAGTGTACATGTGCAGAGTATCGAATTAATCGAATCAATTAATTGTATCTTACATGATTGAATCATAGAGGATTTGATATTGGAGTAAGAGATTATTTAAAGAGGATAGAGAAGAGAGAAGAGAGAAGAGAGATGATGTAAAGAGGCTTCGGCCAAGACCACTTATAATTCTTTTTGGCTGAATATTCCTCTTTTCTTTTATGAGCTTCCGCTGTGTAATGATTCATGTTTTGTGAATTATTTAGAGTGAATGTCTTTTGCCTAAGATCCTACATTATCACATTTTTTATGTCGGTCTTTGTGACTAACCATGCTTTAATCGAGGGGGGGGGGTGTTGAAATACACTTAGAGCGCTTTACACTACTTGTTGTTACTACAGTATTTTAAGAGTCCTACTCGCTACGCTATAAATCTAGCATTACGGTTTAGCGTTTTGTACTTTATTTAGTAGAATGTACATAATTTTGTTAGAGTTTATGATTCTTTCGTATGAATCCTTTTTTAGACTTTGATTCCTTTTACCGTAGCTAGTCGTACCTTCCTTAGTTCCACCTTAGATTAGAAGTACCTTTTAGTGCCTTTTCGGCTACCTCTTGTTTTGTCTTACTATAAAACTCTCTTGTGTCGTAATATAATTAACTAAATAAAAAAGACACTCAAACGACAAACCTCTCACTTGTTTCTTTGTTTTTTGTTACTCTCTCTTGTCTTTTCTATCTTGGCTTTTTCTTCTCTTTTGGCATATCTTTACTATTTTGTCATATTAGCATTTTTTGGCCTTTCATGGCCTCACATTCAATATAGAACACTAAATATGTGCAATATTATTTAATAGCCGTCATTTTATTAAATTTTAAAGGGAATGCACTTTAATTTTAAAAATAAATGATATTAATTGATTTTTTTTTTTATGAATCATAGGATGGATGAATTATATGTATGTAGTAAATAAATATAAATCATTTCAAACGACATAGTGATTTTATAAAAGTATGTTTTCACAGAATTTACATGGATTCTTTGAAAATGTATATTGTTTTTATAAAAACACAAGTGTACAGAAACATAAATGCTAAATGAGAATGCTTATATGTATACTATGAAAATACACAAGGTTCATAAAAACATTTGTTCATATTTTCCTTTCCTAAAGTCCTTTCTCTATAAAACCTTTTTTCCTTGAAAATCCTTTCTTAGCATGTCTTTTCCTTTTTACCTTACTTAAAATGATTCATTCTTTTCCTTATTTCCTTCTTTTCCTTCCTTCCCTTCCTTTGCTTCCTTACTTTCCTTGCTTTTATTTTTTGTCTTTCCTCCTTTTTTTCCCTTCCTCCCTTCCTTTCCTTCCATCTTTTCCTTTCCTTCCTTCCTTTCCCTTCCTTCCTGTAAGATAACAAACCAAATAAAAGACACACACAACAAGAGTGTTCCTCCGAAAAATTCAATATATTAAGCACAATGCAAGTACACAACTTGTTTTTGTTCTCTTTCTACTTTTGACCTTTCTACGCCTCCTTAATAAGCTACGCCTCCAAAAGATAACTCTACCACAAAGTCTCAACAAATATATATGTACATGACTAAAAAGGCGTGGCGAAGTATACGACCGACAAAAGGTAGTCGTCCTAAGTTAGTTGACCAACAATGAAAGTCAACTACCAACCGACTTGAACTACACGGTACGACTAGAAATTAAGTGAACCAAAGCGACCAAACAATTTCCACGTCACTTCTATAGTACGGCTAGAACTCGCGCGAAACGAAACGAACAAACAACTTCTATGTCACTTCAAATATCTAGCGACGAAACTACTTCGTCGCTGGTCGTCGCTACTTTAGCTACGAAAATGTCTCGTTGCTAAGTGAGTGCTCAGTACTTAATCCTAACATTCCCCCTCTTATTGAGATACTCAAAGTCCCCTTTTACTCCATGCCCACTAACTTCTTTCCCATTTCATAAACTTCCTTCAATGCTGCTTTGGTTAATATATCACCTGCTTGTTCTTCTGTAGGTACAAACGCAAATTCAACTTCTTTTTCCGAAACCAAATCTCTAACAAAATGCCACTCAATTTTAATGTGTTTAGTGCGCTTATGCAAAATATGATTTTACTAAGTGCAAAGGAGGACATGTTATCGCTTAAAATTTGCATGCATTATTTTTTCACTCTAACCTTCGATAGAAATTCTTTTATCCACACAACATTGCTCACATCATGAAATGCGGCCATATACTCCGCCTCCGTAGATGAAAGTGCCACGGTAGGTTGCAAACGGGAATTCCACGAGATGGCTGTAAGTAAAAACGCATATCTTGACATAGACCTTCCTTTATCATGGTCCCCTCCATAGTTGGCATCACAATATCCTAACAACTCAAACTCTCATTTTTTTATAAACAATTCCAAGACTAAGTTTTCCCGCCAGAAACCTAAATATTATCTTCACCGCCTCCCAATGTATTTTTTCCGGATTGCCACAATATTGACTAACCAGACTTACCGCGGCACTAATGTCAGGCCTAGTACCGACACTTAAATACATCAAGCTACCGACCGCCTCCCTATAGGGAACATCAACCTCAGGACTTTTAACAAAGTTAAAAAGCTTGTCACGAGGATCAAGAGGAGTTCCAAGTGGCTTACAATCTAAGAACCCAAATCTTTCTAGTGGCTCTTTTGCATATTGTTCTTGGCTTAGCTTAATGTCTTTGTTCCTCCTCCTCGGAATCTGAATTCCCACAATGTTTTGTGCATCTCCAAAGTATGTAATTCTAAAATGCTTCCAAAATTCAATCTTTAATTTTCCAAGTAAACCGAAATTGTGAGAGGTGGAAATGAAATAATCTACGTATACACTAAAAAATTACCATGTAACAATCTTCTCCCGAATATACACTCCACAATCTGCAGTGATCCTTCTAAATCCCAAAATTAGTAAAACCTTAAGAAGTTTATAATTCCACGTTATTGGTGCCTGCTTCAAACCATACAAAGCCTTCCACAACCTCCATACTTTACCATTCTTTCCAAAAACCCCTTCTAGAATTTTCATATACACCTCCTCCTCTAATTCTCCATTTAAGAAAGTTCTCTCTACATCCATTTGTTGGATATGCATTCCTTCCGCCGCCGCCATTGCAATAATGCTCGCAAAAAAATGAACTTAACCACAGGAGCAAAAGTTTCTGAATAGTCGATACCCTAAGTTTTTTAATAGTCAATACCTTTTTTTTGCAGAAAGCCTTTACATACTAAGCGTGCTTTATACTTAAGAATTTCTCCTAAGGCTGCCGTCTTTGTCTTAAAAAACCACTTAGAGTCTATCGCCTTCATACCAACTGGTAAGTCTACTTCTTCGAAACACCTATTTGCTTTCACAGAATTAAACTCCTTTGTAAACGCCAGTTTCCACTTCACCTCCAATTCGTTCGAGTCTTTAGCCTCTTGATATGATTGAGGATCGGTTGAACGATTTTCTGTAATTGCCTTTCATAAGAGAAAGGGTTCCGCCCTTCCTTCTCTAAGTTCGAAAATTGCCTTCTGGTAACTGGTTTTCTTTTTATATGACTGTCTTGGTGAGAAACTTTCTGGTGTCTTCCCTTTCGTTGATCTCTTACTTCTCTTTACGTCTTTTGCAAATTCTTTATCAGAATCAATGCTCTCAATGTTGTCATCGCCCTCCTTCTCAAATGGTGTCTTTTCTGATGTCACGTTGTTTGTATAAGTGGATGGTTCTCTAATGACCTCGTCCCCCTGTGTTTCGTTGTTGGTGGGCTTAGGTTTCATAGCTTTCTCTAAAGTATGCTCTACAAATCGCACCTTTTTCTTTGTCACTACCTCCATCAAGACTTATTATTCTTCCTCCTCCTCTCCTGTGAATTTCTCATAATGACTCTCCTCCTCGTAATCTTCGGCCCGTTTAGACTCATTAGCTCCTTTCACCATCCATTCCAAATTTTCATTGAACTCCACATTTTTAGACTCTTGGACCCTTCTAGTAACGGGGTTATAAATTCTATACTGCATTGAGTTCTCACTATACCCCATAAAGTATCCTTCCCATGAGCGTGCCACAAACTTCCCCTCCCGGTTTCTTTCCTCTACATACCCCATAGACTAACATCCCCAAATCCTTAAAAGTTTTACCGTATGTGCTTGTCCACTTCAAAGTTCCTCTGGTGTTTCGTGCATAAAGCCGAGTTGATTCTCCGGTTGGTGACATGATTAGTCGCCCTAAATGCTGAAAAGGTCGATAAAAAACTCTGAGCTCACTTAATAAACACTTATAGCAGCAGAAGCATTCAGAATATAAAGCATTACATCAACATTGAAGAGACATTTCAGAAAATTCTCACATTAATAAAAAATTGAAATTACAATTTCTTCTCTATCTCTTTTATTACTCCATATAATCCTCCAATTTCTCATTGATTGATTAACGCACAGTCATGGTGTCCCTTAAATACAATACCACCCATGGCGTGACACGTGTGAGCGTGCGCCGCCAAGAAGCCTCCAGATGCCACTTGTCCGCAGATTAAACTAGAACACTCTAATTCTCACTTAGGGCTTAAACATTGCAAAACGACAAGCTAAAACGAAATTACTAGACAAAGCTAGAAGAACTATCGTACTAAATTAGAGGTACGACAATGTAGACGCGAAACGAAACAACAAATATATTTCGCGAAACAACTAGAACTTTATCTAAATACACGTAACTGTACTTTCGATATATTCTAGAAAGTACAGTTTTTCTTTTGCGAAATCAAACTGATTCCGCGTGCGTACGATTCTTTCAATGAATCGTAACATTCCCCCTCTTCATTGAAGAATCGTCACAACAACCCTAATTTAGGTCTTCCTCTTAAAAGCTTATCAAACGTCGTCGCCTTAGTAAGCATATCGGCAGCTTCCTCAAGTGTCGAAACATACAAAAATTCCACTTATTTAGCCGCAACCAAATCTTGTACAAAATGCCATTGAATCCGTATATGTTTAGTGCGTTTGTGAAAAACGGGATTTTTCACAAGTGTCGTCGAACTCATACTATCCGTAAAAAAATGTAAGCATCTAATCGAAAATCCAAGTTCGCTTAACATTTCTTTTATCCATATAGATGCTTTGCTTTTGTGGCACGCCGCCATATACTCGGCATCCGTTGAACTTAGTGCCACGGTTGGTTGCAAACGCGAACTCCACGAAATCGCCGCTCCACCAAACACAAACGCATATCCGGACGTTGATTTTCCCGAATCAAAATCTTCGCCCCAATCGGCGTCGCAATATCCGAAGCATTCCAACGATCCTCTTTTAGATTTGAATACAAGACCGATATCCATAGTTCCCGTCAAGTATCGAAATATATGCTTGACGACTTCCCAATGTGATTTCTTTGGTGCTTGGCAATATCGACTTACAATTGAAACGGCGGCCGAAATATCGGGCCGCGTACCAACATTTAGGAACATTAAACCTCCAATCGCTTCGCGGTACGGTACGTCTATCGTCGCTTCTTCCTTGAACTTTCGCAATTGACTTTTCGCGTCCATAGGCGTCGAAATTGGTTTTGCACCAAGCATGGAAAATCGCGTTAATACTTCCTTACAATATTGCGCTTGACTTAACTTTATATCAACATTCTCATGACGAATTACTTCAATTCCCAAAATATATTTTACTTCGCCAAGATCTGTGACTTTGAAATGTTGTCGTAAGTACGCTTTCAATTCGCGTATACGTTCCAAACTATCCGACGTCATCAAGAAATCATCGACGTAAACCGAAAACATAATTTGATCTTTTCCTTGTCCTTTCACGTACACTCCAGAATCCGAAATCGTACGTGTGAAACCAAAGTCCAAAAGAACTTTGTGTAGGCCTAGATACCAAGTGCGAGGCGCCTGCTTCAACCCGTAGAGCGATTTGCGAAGACGCCATACCATTCCTTCTCGTGAGGTCACACCTTCAGGTATCTTCATGTAAACCTCTTCTTCTAACTCTCCATTCAAAAACGCGGTCTCCACGTCCATTTGATGAACGTGTTTCTTCCTTGCAGCGATAATCGCCATAATCATCCTTAGAGAGTCGAATTTCACAACGGGAGCATATGTCTCCGTATAATCTACCCCCTCTCTTTGTTGAAATCCTTTACATACAAGTCTAGCCTTATATTTTACTACTTCACACTATGCACCAGTTTTAGTCTTGAAGACCCATTTCGCGTCAATCGTTTTTTTTCCTTTCGGTAATTTTACTTCCTCAAATGTCCGATTTTCCACAATTGACTTATACTCCTTCTCCGATGGCGGCTTCCACTTCGTTTCCCAATCACACGAGTTTCTCGCCTCCGCGTATGATTGAGGATCACCGGCCAAATTCTCGCACATTAATTGCTATAAAAGGAATTCCGTCTCCTTCGCATCGGAGACGAAATAATGGGAATTCTCTCCACCAATTTTGTCATAAGAAAGCCGATTTGGTTTCTTTCCTCTATTCTCTTGTGTAATCCGTCTAAGAACCGGAACTTGTTCCACAATCTTCTCCTCCTCGTCCATATTAGATTTTGAACTCGAAGATTTTTGACTTTCCGTCGACATTTTGGAATTTCGGCTCACATTACTCCGAACATCAATGTCAATGTCCAATTTCTCCGAACTCGAATCAACATTTGATTTTCCCTTCTTGATGTTGACAATAGATTCCGGTTCCTCATCGGAATCCGAGTCCTCAATTTCCGGGAAATTGATAACATTGTCTACCTCATAAAATCAAGATTCTTCTTCAATTCCGCCGATTTCTCAATAACCGATTTGAAGTCTTCATGAAAATTAACATTTCGGGATTCTTCCACAATACGACGAACCGGATCGAATACACGATAAAGATTTCCTTTTGTACTATAGCCCACGAAAATTCTGGACCAACTCCTAGCCGCAAATTTTCCTTTCCTTTTCACTTGATCGACATATACCGTAGCATGACATCCCCAAATTCGGAGATGATAGAGAGCCGGTTTTCGCCTATAAAGTAACTCGAATGGTGTTTTACCACCGGAAACCGAAGTAAGTCTCTGATTACAAATATAATTGGCCGTGAGGATAACATCTCCCAATAATGAGATACTTTGACCGGCCGAATGCACCATCGCCCTCACCATTTCTTGTAAGGTCCTATTCTTCCTTTCGGCAACTCCATTCGATTCTGGAGAATAAGGTGAAGTGAATTGTTGGGTAATTCCTTTCTCCTTACAATACCTCTCGAATGCGATAAATTCGCCTCCATTATCCGAACGGATGGCTTTCAATTTCCGTTCGCATTGTCTTTCGGCAAATGCATGCCACTCAATAAAAGTTTCAAGAGCATCTGATTTCCTCTTCAATAATCGAACCCACAAAAATCTTGAATAATCATCAACGATGACCATAATATATCGATTTCCTCCGAGGCTCTCCGGCTTAATTTGTCCACATAGATCGACGTGCACAAGCTCCAATGGATGTTGAGCCCGAAATTTCACATCCTTAGTTGGATGTGGTTTCCAAATTTGTCGTCATTGGCTACATCCATCGCAACCATTTACTTTTTCACCGGTAGCAAGATCCAATCCTCTCACACATGTCGTTTTTATCATTCTCCTCAAATTTCCTTCGGATGTATGACACATCCGATGGTGCCATAACATTAAATCTCCCTTTAATTCCGAGATTTGATTTAGAATGCCAGTGGAAGAAGCATTCTTCCTTTGTCGCCTCCATAAAAGTCGACTATGCATCGAATTGGTGACTTCGCCTTCGCCGATTAATTTGCCGTCGGCGCGATATATGTGAATCGCCGAATCACCTCTAGCGACTACGCTCCCACCGGCTCGCTGAATTTGAGGTACACTTAATAGATTCACTGAACTATCCGGAATATATAGGACGTTCAATAAACGTGCTTCCGATATCGTTTCATTTCCAAAACGTTCCCACGTAGGTAAATTCAATCGAACGGTACCTACGGTACCAACCGTAATAGTTTGTTCACTTGCGACTGTAATTAGCTTTGGTACGGTAAGTGAGTGCATGTTGTCAAAAAGTGTAGCGTCCGTACACACGTGTTGAAACGCTCTCGTGTCAATAATCCATTCCTTTTCGTGTGCGTCATCGCGTGCGTCACTTAAAGAATCAATAGTGAGGTGAAGACAAGTGAACGCTTGTCCACCTTCGCCTCTTTCGTAATTTCCCAAGTCAACGAAATTTCCATGCGTCCACGACCACGACCACTATCACGTCCGCGACCACGACCACCAAAACTGCGACCGCCTCTTACTCCTCCCCTACTAAATTTAGAGTAGCAATGTTGGCTCGTGTGGCCTACTTTCCCACAATTGAAGCATTCTCTCTCTTTTTCCGGACACGAAGCCGAATAATGACCGGGCCGGTTGCAACGGAAACACAAGACGTTGCTACTATCATTTTGGGTGGACCGAGATCTTAGATTTCTACCCCTATCAAGCCATTTTCCACGACCTCTCGTACCTCCTCCTTTTCCACCCCCTCTTCCACGGAAATAATGCAAATCCGCGAATTCGGGAGCGGTCACATTCAAAGATCCCGTGCTCAAGGAGCCCTTTGAAGAACTAACACGATTACTTTCCGCCATCTTTAATTAATTCACAATAAACTCGTAGGTGTTATTTTCCCTCGCAAGTAAAATCTCCTTGAGGTGGATCGACTTATCCGGTAACGCATTCAAAAATCCAGTTACTTTGTCCTCCTCCATGATCACTCTCCCATTGTTAAGAAGTTGCTCCACAATAATATTGAATCTCTTCACGGCATCGTCAAAAGATTCGTTGGATTTCATTTTATATTGCATGAAATCGGAAAACATATATTGCCCCTTGTTTTGGATTCCCTTCTCAAATTGGGATTCCAACGCCTTCCAACATCCGTGCGCGGTGCTATGCGTGAGGAAATGATCATGCACGGACATCGAACACGTTTGCATTAATCCAGTGATGGCCGCAAGATTCTTTCGCTTCCACAAACGACGAGCCTTAGCATCTCCAACCGACATTTTCTCCTCTCCATTGACGACTTTCCAAAAGCCTCTCAAAATCAATTGAGCTCGAATATATTTCTTCCACGAAGGGTAATTCGATCCATTGAATACAACGGTCTTTCCGGGCATCTGAAACATTTCCACTCCTCCTTGACTATCTTCTTCTAAATCGGAATCGTCATCAAGCTTAAGTTTCCTCCTCTTATCTTTCAGTTTATTTGCCTCCTCATCACTATCATCGGAATCTCCTCCGTCCGGATCGGGATCCGGCTCACTGTGAGCTAATTCATCAAGCCTCCTATCCACGGCCGAGAACTTTCATCAATCCGACGCATAAAATTCTCCAAAGACTCTTGCACTTGATTGTCAGACATCGAGCCACCGACACCTCTATTTTGATCAACTGAATCTGTGGGGAATGGTGACTCAAATGCGGCTCCGGTAAAACTAAACTCTTTCTCTTCTTTAGGAGAATCCTCGGGAGTCGGCAAATTTTCCCAAATATTAGAAACGGGGGTAGCGGAAGATGAGGGAGTGAAAGGGGACTTCTTTTTGTTCTTTCCCCCCATGCGCCAACACTAGACAAGGAGATACCACAATGGAGCTCTACCCGCTCCGATACCAAATGAAAGGATCGATAAAAAACTTTGAGCTCACTTAACAAACACTTATAGCAGCAGAAACATTCAGAATATAAAACATTACATCAACATTGAAGAGACATTTCAGAAAATTCTCACATTAATAAAAAGCTGAAATTACAATTTCTTCTCTATCTCTTCTATTACTCCATATAATCCTCCAATTTCTCATTGATTGATTAACACACTGTCATGGTGTTCCTTAAATATAATACCACCCATGGCGTGACACGTGTGAGCGTGCGCCGCCAAGAAGCCTCCAGATGCCACCTGTCCGAAGATTAGACTAGAACACTCTAATTCTCACTAAGGGTTGAAACATAGCAAAACGACAAGCTAAGACGAAAGTACTAGAAAAAGCTAGAAGTACTATCGTACTAAATTAAACGTACGATAATCTAGACGCGAAACGAAACAACAAATATATTTCGCGAAACAACTAGATTTTTATCTAAATACACGAAACTGTACTTTCGGTATATTCTAGAAAGTACAGTTTTTCTTTCGCGAAATCAAACTGATTCCGCGTGCGTACGATTTTTTAAATGAATCCTAACAAATGCCTCTCCCTAAAGACGATGTGTAAGTTTGGTCGTATGGAGCATTGCGCGCACCATCTCTTTAAATGTTTGATTCTTCCTCTTTGCAATTCCATGTAATTGTGGGGAATAAAGAGCTGTGAACCGCTGCTTAATCCCTTTCTCCGTACAATATTTAGTGAAGGCAAAAAATTCACCTCTATGGTTCGATCATACTGCTTTTACTTGCCTCCCACTTTCCCTCTCAACCATAACCACAAATTCTTTAAATGTCTCTAATGCGTTTGACTTTGCCTTTAATAGATACACCCATGTCTTCATGCTGAAATCATCAACTATCACCATAATGTATTTATTTTTTCCAATGGTTTTCATTTGTATGTCACCACAAAGATATATATGGATTAGGTTTAAAGAGGCATTCGCCTTGAATTGAAGATCTTTCAGCGGATGAGGCTTCCTTTTATGCTTCCCTTTGGTGCAACCTACACATTTGATGACCTTTTCTCCTGTTGTCACGTCTAGTGTTCGAACCGCACCATGACGAATCATCTCCTTGATGTTACTTTCTGAAGTGTGACACATACGATGATGCCACAATGTGAGGTCCTCGTTGTTGACCTCTGCCGAATGGAGGTGCCCTTCTTCGTCCGCCGTCCTATTTTTTTGGTTTCCTCAAAATCAGCCTACTTTGCATATTTTCAGTTACAACCCCCTCTTCAAATGGTCCCGCTTTACTACTCAAAATGATTTTACCCCCTTCAATGCATGTGGCTTTCCCACCTTTCCTCTGAAGTTGTGGGACACTTAAGAGATTGATGCACCCTATGGATTATAAAGCACATTGTTAAAACGTACTATATTGACTCTAGTTTTCCCTTCTTTATCTTGTGTCGGTAGATCCAACCTTACTGTTCCCACTGTATCAATAACCATCATTGAACCATTAGCCACTATGATGGATTTGGGTATAGTGAGTTTTTTAATGTCATTGAATAGTATTGGATCTGAACACATGTGATGTGTAGCACCTGAGTATATAATCCAATTGTTAAACTTTCCTTTACTCTCCTTGCCTCGTGTGTGAAATAAGATATCCTCCTTTTTTTTTCCTGTGATTCCTCCATGAGTGAAACGAAGAGTTCTTGATTATGTCCCACTGGCCCATGCCCAATAAAATCCCCTCTACCTGATGAGTTACTTCCTCCACTTCCTCTGCCTCTAAATTGTCCCCTTCCGCAACTGATTCTTTTTTGATAACAACCGCGACTATTGTGTCCCCATTTTTGACAAATGTTACACTTTTTAATTTTGTCTGGGCATTCAAAGGAGCCATGCCCAATCTCATTACAATTAAAACATGTCATCTAAGAGGTATTGCGTTGATATGAGCCTCTCACTGGGCCTTGTGACCTGCCTCCTCGTCCACGAGGTCCACCTCCTCTCCCCCTAGATCCCCTAAAGTTGTAAGCTCCTCCATCATCCTCCTCTTGATTTCTCGGATAAGATGACCCCTTGTTTTCCTCTTTCGATGTTGCTTTCTCCTTTTCTGTACTCTTCAAGTGATTAATAGCGTATGCCATTGTCGGTTTCTCTCGCCCTTTGATGACTTCTTTCGCTACCGCAAATTTGCTTGGAAGACTCCTCATAAAAAAAAACAACCTCTCTTTTTCTGAAGGGAAGTTATTAAATGAGTTAAGTTGTTCTATAATGACATTAAACCTTTTGAATCCATCATCAATGGACTCATTATCCTTCATTCTAAACCCAATATTCTCCTCAAAGAGATAATTTTCATTTGCCTCGAACCCCTTTTCAAACGCATTTTGCAAAGCAGTCCAACAATCATAAGCCCTATCATGAGTTAGAAGATGTTCATGCATACAACTAGCACAACTCTGTATTAGTGCGGTGGAGGCCGCCATATCTTTCTTGTCCCACTTCTTTGCTCCGGTTGGATCCACGGAATGATCCGATCGTGTTTCTTCCCTGATAACGATGTCCCAAAGTTTTTCTGTGTGAATGTTCCTCTAATGTATCTTTTCCAAATTGCATAGTTGGAACCCATGAAGACGATGGTCTTATTAAACACTTTAAGATCATCATCTTCGCTCTCCTCCTCTTCCTCATAAAGTTGAGAATTCCCCTTTTTTTATTTTCTTTGAGTTGTGTGAGTCTCCACTTACACCTCTATCTCTATCATCTCCTTGTGTTTTGAGAAACTCCTAAAAGCGTTCAAACATTCCCTCGTCTATCTTCACATTTTTCTCCCCGCATTCGTCAATACTCGTCATATTGTGTCCCTTAACTCCTCCACTAACCCCACTAGCTCCTCCACTAGATTCTGCCGGGGGTTTCCCCTTTTCCGCCATACTAGCAAGCGTTGCCACTAACCCATTTCCCCTTTTCCGCCATACTAGCAAGCGTTGCCACTAACCCGCTCCGATACCAATTGTAAGATAACAAACCAAATAAAAGACACACACAACAAGAGGGTTCCTCCGAAAAATTCAATATATTAAGCACAATGCAAGTACACAACTCGGTTTTGTTCTCCTTCTACTTCTGACCTTTCTACGCCTCATTAATAAGCTATGCCTCCAAAAGATAACTCTACCACGAAGTCTCAACAAATATATATGTACACGACTAAAAATGCGTGGCGAAGTATACGGCCGACAAAAGGTAGTCGTCCTAAGTTAGTTGATCAACAATGAAAGTCAATTACCAATTGACTTGAACTACATGGTACAACTAGAACTTAAGTGAACCGAAGTGACCAAACAATTTCCACGTCACTTCTATAGTATGGCTAGAACTCGCGCGAAACGAAACGAACAAACAACTTCTACGTCACTTCAAATATCTAGCGACGAAACTTGCGCGAAACGAAATGAACAAACAACTTCTACGTCACTTCAAATATCTAGCGACGAAACTACTTCGTCGCTGGTTATCGCTACTTTAGCTACGAGAATGTCTCGTCGCTAAGTGAGTGCTCAGTACTTAATTGTAACACTTCCTTTACTTTTCTTTCCTCTCATGCATTATTTCCTTTTCGTCCTTCCTTTGGTTCCTTTCATTTTCCTCAATTCCGTTCAGGTTGTCCCATTTTGTTCGATTCTCTTTCGCTTAATTTACATGCTACATTTTCTACAAATTTTTTATACCCTTTCTCCTTAAAATTCTATCTCCTCTTTCTTTTTTCCATCGTTTGTCCTGCTCCTTGATCTCATGCTGGCTACCCATTTCGCACGACAGCGTGAACCCTTCCATATACTTTACCTACTATATTTTCTACACTATTCCCGTACTCTTTCTCCTTAAAAAACCCCTTCTTAGCATCCTTTCTTCCTTTCCTTCCTTTTTTTTCCTTTTTCACTCCGTATAGGTTGTCCCAAGTTGTACGACAGTGTGAACCCCTCCGGTTACTTCACCTACTATACATATCATGTTTCTTCCTCACCTCCGATATTGAAAGGAGAGCTTTTCGGAGAAAGGGAAACGTACCCACTTCAATGCTCCAAAAAAATCATCAATTCCACATATGGATTTGTTGTTCGGGATTCGGTGGACAATTCGGTCACCATATAATTGCTATTGTCTTATGGGAGAATCATATTACTCCTCGGGGGCAGTAATTAACGGGGTGACGTTTGTCAAGACTTGTCCAGTGAAACCAAGGAATGGAGAGGGAGAGAGAGAGGAAGGGAGGGGGGGAGGTGTTAGGATTTAGTACTGAGAACTCATTTAGCGACGAGACATTCTCGTAGCTAAAGTAGCGACGACCAGCGACGAAGTAGTCTCGTCGCTAGATATTTGATGTGACGTAGAAAGATATTTGAAATGACGTAGAAGTTAGCGTCGAAGTAGTTTCGTCGCTGGATATTTGAAGTGACGTAGAAATTGTTTGTTCGTTTTGTTTCACGCGATTTCTAGTCGTACTATTGAAGTGACGTGGAAATTGTTTGGTCGTTTCGGTTCACGTAAGTTCTAGTTGTACCGTGTGGTTCAAGTCGGTTCGTGGTTGACTTGACTTCTCATGTCGTACCGTGTAGTTCAAGTCGGCTTGCAGTTGTCGGTCGGATGTTTTCACCACGTTGACTCTTACGCGTTTCCAATCGTGTACCGTGGTATTGTTACGTGACGTTTGAAGGAGTATATTGAGGCGTAGTGAGAGAGAGGATCTTATCAATTTGGCGAGAGTTGATCCTCCTTGTAGGTTATGAAGGAGTTCAAGGAGTTGAGGGAGTTTGATAGCTTTGTGATGTTTCTTGAGGAGTTAGAGGAGGGTAGTGAAGAGTATCTTCTATATCATTAAGTGGAGTTAGAAGTGAGAGTGTTTTGAGGGTGTGAGGAAATTATGTAAGAAAAGTTCTCCGTGGAATATATTGGCTTCCTTGGGGTAATCTTTCTCTTGTGTGTGTTTTATTCATTTATGCTTCCGCTGGCATTTGCACTAAGTTTATTATTGTAAAGATCCTTTCAATTGGTATCGGAGCAGGTTGTAATGATCGTGTTTTGATGATGGAGATGGAGACGATTGAAGGCGAAAATGATTGACGACGAAGACGGCAGATTGAAGACGAAGAGAGTGTTGAGATTCTGAAGAAGAGGCCATAGGATCGATAAATTACAAGACAGGAAGCTAAGGAAAACAATTCTCTTTATGAGAAAGCAAAGCTTAATTACTGAACAAGAAAGAAGATAGATTAATTCCAAGACAAAATAAGCACTCAGTGCAAAACTAGCAGCAGGGAAAAATTGGAGAGAATCATTCAGTAGATTGATGATTAATTGATGCATAGCTTTGGTACATATTTATATGTGTACGTGTCGTGTAGACCTATGCAACTTGCGTGTCACGTAAAGAATTCGGACGATCGGACGGCCTCTGATGAAAGTAGCGATCTAAGAAGATCACATGGAAAGCCCGTAACACAACTTACGCTAAAGGCGGCCTACAAAAGGCCTACCAAAAAACGCCTACTTTTGAACTATGATCTTTTGTCCGCCGCTACGCTCCAAAACGGTCGAAACCAACCGCCCCAACCGTCACCGTCGCGTTTTTTGTCATTTTATGAAATTTGGCGTACGGATCCCAAAATTTATGACATCGTTTTCCCATATTTCCAAGTGTGAACCACGCAATATGGTTTTATGGATCTTGTATCTAAAATTTGAAAACACGGAACTGCTTAGAAGCTTCGACTTCGTCACTCTACAGAACTGTACTTTCGATCCACAGTTGAAGTACAGTACTGTACAATACTGTACTGACGAGCAGATATATAATGTACCTTTTGTGTTGAAAGTTCATAGTTCAAAGTTTCACACATCATCGCTGATGCTCGAAACGTCGAACCATCCCATCCTCCTGTTTTTTCGGTATTTGCGCCACGTGCCCATTCCATACACATGTTTTGGTTGTTGCCACGTGGCTTCTTCTGTCGTGTATGGACCGGACTTCCAGCATGAAACGACGAGATGCGGAGGTGCAGCGCGATTTGCTGGCTCCTCCTGAACGGGAAGAAATCGAACTAAATGGATCAGACCTCGAGGCCGGAAATTGCGGAGAGCAGCCACAGTGTCGCATATGTCTTGAAACTACTGGTGAGCGTCGTCACCAACCTTAACCTTTTTCTGAAACCTTATGACCTACTGCCAGTTTCTAAACTTTTTTTTGAACCAGCCTTGTTTAATGACGTTTTTTAGGGTTTTTAAGGGTTTTTTGAGGTGCTTTTGTTGCAAGTCCTACGTAAATCCTAATCTCAATTCTAATAATTTCAGTTCTAGTGTTTTTTTTTTTCTCTTACCATAATTCTGAAATCGGAAAATACACCGATTATTTTTTCACTTTATACACTTATTAAGATTTTCTTTTCCCCCTACCGTAATTGTAAAATCGGAAACTATCGATCCGATGTTTTTTGTGACAACTGTCACAAAACCGTCGCCCGAAAGAGCCTCGAATGCCGGCGCAGAAACAGACAAAATAAGACCAGGACTCCTTCGAATAAGACAAAATAGACATCGAAAAAAACGAAAAAATCAAGATTTTAGAATGAGGCGAGGCTTCAATTGAAAATGCTCAAAAACACGTTTAAACGATTTTTTGAATTTTGCTATAAACTTCAAAAAACTTCTGTTTTTTATTAAATTTAAAAGCCCTTCGGAATCTGGAAATATAAATAAAGCAAATAAAAAATATTTTTTTGTTTATTGTAACAAATAGGTGAAGTTTAGATTTTGTGTCACTCAATTTGATGTTAAATTGATAATAATGTGATCTCAATTTCATCCTGCAAAATGGATAAAAAAATTTAAATCTATTATCTACTTATTTAATGTTATATGTGTTTTTCTTAAGACAGGAGAAAGCTGAAATTGGAAAAAGAAATTTGAGAGTAGGGAGAGGGAGAGGGATGGAGAGGGAGAGGGAGAGGGAGAGGGAGAATGAGAAGGAGAGCCCCAAAATCTAAAAGTGAAGGTTTAATGTTTTTATGATGAATTATATTATTTAAAAAAATAGTACCGATTTATTAAAAATCGGATGTCGTCGGCTTCAAGCTCCAAAGTGACGACAGAATTTAAAATTTGAGTCACAACTAGAGCCACACTATATTTACCATTTCCCTGAAAAAGAAAAACAATAAATAAAGGGAAAAAAAAAGGAAAAAGTAAAAAACCAGTAAAAGGAAAGGAAAAGAAAAGTAGGGGAAAAGGAGACACCACAAAGATAAAATCTAAAAGCAGCAACCCAAAAAAAAGAAACAAAAAAACAACGAAAACTAAAGAAAAAAGGTACAACAACCGCCTTCCGTAAAAAGGAGAAAAATACATATTATTTTCGGAGAGCAAACATTATGCTACCTTATATTCCACACTTAATATGGTGAGAAATAATGAATCCTCTGAAATATGAACACAACATGGGAATTTTTAATTCCATTTGAGAAATAAAAGCAACATAAAAAAATAAATAAAAAAGCTTAAAAAAAAAAAATAACTTACAGTACTGACCGGCACAACTCCTCCCAAAGCAGAAATCGAATAAAGAGGAGAAAGACCTTGGGCCATTCTAGCAGAGTCTACCTTTAAAAATAAAAAAAGGAAATAAAACAAAACAAAAGAACAACAAAAAAAAAGGAAACAACAACAACAACAAACAAAAATTGGAAATGGAGCAAATTTTTACACCATTACTCAGAAATCGGAAATGAAATATTTAAAAATTACACCAAAACAAAAGCGGAAACAAAGTGGGAAACTTAGAAACAGAGTTTGTTATGAAAATGAGTGTATATGGAGATTTTTCGCTTACTATCCCTCCCTCTCACGCTTCCCCTATCTCTCCTCCTACCTCCCTCTGCCCCTCTTTCTCTCCCTCTCCCTCTCCCTCTCCCTCTCACCTCCGCAAAATCCAGTATCTGGTTCCGAAGACATGATCCGACGAATTTGTGACATCTGTCGGGTTCGAAATTAAACGCCTGAAAACTCGATCCGATTTTATTGCATTCGAGACCGTTTAAAGAGTAAAGGGAATTATCGAGAAGTAACCATTCTGAATAAAATATTTTAAAAGTAATTAAGTAGATAAGTGAGTGAAAGAAGGGAAGAGGGGAGAGATAAATGAATGTAAGTTTTTGAGGGTCTTTTTGGGATGGTTTTTTAGGGAGGTTTTTTATGTTCTTTATTATCTTTTGAGAGCACAAATTTGCAGCAATTTCTAGATTTTACAATCCTTTTGATTTCAAAAAGTAAACCCTAAGAATCATTTGCTGGTAAAATTAGCTGTTGGGATTTGTCTAATGTTGATAAAAAAAAAATGAAGTTTTGTGCGATTTTACATTTTTTTTTTCAGTATTAATCTTCTTTTGTATTTTCCAGAAGCTGGAATTGACCTTCTAACCAACGCCTTATGTTTTTGACTTTCTACGAAATCTTAAATAGTGTGGATTTGAACTTTTTTGTCTGGAAAACTATAATAGACTACAATTTAAAGAGTTTATTTTCCAATCAACACAACTTTCCTGATCTTTATGAAAATTCCCTCTTCCAAAAGGTCGAAAAAAATCAAAAAGCAAATCCTGGTTTTCCAAATTTCCTCACAACTTTTTGATTGACGTGGAGCTCCAAAAACCGAAAATGAAATCGAGAAAGTAAAAAGTGTGATATCAAAAACGAAACTTTTTTTCAAACCCAAACATCAAAACATCTGCTGTACATACTACTTTATGTTTTTTTATCTTTTAGCTGTTTCCGCTTAAAGGAGAGAAAATCAAAAAGAACAAAAAGATAAAGGAAAATAAAATGAAAGCCGTACGTGTAACATTGTCGACTATTTCTCCGGTTGTCGAACCAGAAACTTGGGGAATAGAGATAAATTTTGAAGTTAAGACTGGAAGTTGAGTATAAGACATGAAGTCACCAAGTAAAGTGGCGGATAACGTTTTTTGAGAATTTAGGGCTATCGGTCTGGTGGGGCCCACTATCAGTATTTCCTGTATTGAAAAATCAAATATACAAAATTTTGGATTCAATTTCCGATTCCAATTTTGGTTCCAATTCAATTTCAAATTCTTAATTCCTAATTTCTTTTCCCTCCTTTCTAATTCCTACTTCCTAATTTCTGATTCCTGGTCCCTGTTCTCCTATTCCCGGAACCCCCCGAATTCCCGAATTCCCGAATTGCCCTATTCCCGGTTCCTTCACCCTTCCCCCTTCCCCCGTCCTTCCCCTTTCCATTTCTTTTCCCCTTCCCCATTCGCATTTTCCATTTCACATTTCCCGCTTCTTATTCCCATTCCCATTTCCATTTCGCTTCTAGTTTCAATTTTATTTCTTTTAATTAGAATCGATCTAATCAAGATTCAGCATCTAACACTGACATTGGTTTACTCTTGATTGAAAATTGGGTTTGTTTTGGAGTTCATCCCAATGGAAAATGGAAATGGTTTAAAATAACGAGGATGTGTTGGCGGCATGGATTTGATAGAAACATCGAATTTTAATTCATAAACCGGCAATAAACTTTCTGTTCACATCGAGATTCCCGACAGAATGTTTATAAAAAAAATTCTTGTAACAAACATATAAAACAAGTTATTTTTTCAGAAATTCACACTGGCAGAGGGAATCCAAAATCAGCTGAACAGCTTCTTGTGGAACAAAATTTGCCAAAAATATCCTCAGGATTGTGTCCTTATTCCTTAAGGGATACAGTAAAAAAAAAAAAAAAGTAGGTGAAAAAAACCTGACTTCCTTCCTCAGAAGATCCTTTTATGATTTTGATTTGAAGTTGAAAATCGAGAGTCCCTGAACCAACTCTAAATGTCGAATACCTGAAATTGACATATTAAAGTTAATGGTATTGACCAAAAATAGGTAACTAGAATTAAATTTTATAAATAAAAACGGTATTGCTAGTTAGTATCCAGTATCTATTTTCTTACTCTCAAAATCCAAAACTACAAAAAAAAATCAAAAATTGAAGAACAAAAATCAAACATTGAACACCCTTAAAAACCCAGCAGATAGCATTCTAGTTTGAGATTCCCTATCAAAAACCGGATATTCAACAACTCTTTTTAATAAGACCTGAAATTTTACCCGCAGTGTGTATTTGCCTTTCTATCTTAATGGCAGTATATGTGTTGTTTGCTTTTAGCACAATTAGTTTTCTTTGTTTTGCTTTGTGCTTTGCGATTAACAAAAATTATATGCCCCTGGACCAATCCTGAGATTAAAAACCAATCTAAATTTCTGAAATTAAAAGTATTGCCATTCGACATTGGAAAACCGATATTGGCCCAAGAAATCTGACGTTGAACAATAAATAAATCGCCATTGGACATCAAAAACCAAACACTACACGTTAAAATAATTACCATTAGACAAAAAAAACCGGATAATAGTCATTAAAAACAGTGTCGCTGGACATTAGAAATCCTGATATTAGACATTGAAAATCCGACATTAGACATTACAAAAACTTGCATTGGACATTTAAACTCGTGATTGCATATTGAATGATCAAATAAAAAAAAAACCAGCATTGAACGTCAAATCATTGATATTCAACACAAAAAGATTGGAACTTAAAAATTTAACTTCCCCAAGAAACTATCACCTGTGAGAGAGGAGATCACCAGGTTTGATTAAATCGGAGGCAATGAGCACTTGCAGGAACTCCTCCAAGGTACAATCCTGTCAAGTTGGAAGAATAAAAGTAAAAAAAAAATATCTTTTGACCTTTAGTTTTTGACAACCAAATGTAGCATTGGAATGGAAAAAATTAAATAAATGTACTACCCACCCGTATCTTAGTTCAGACCTTTGAAAAAAATCAAAAAATACATAAGAAATCCGAAAACCGAGGGAACTTCAAAAAAAACTTAAAGAGCCGGGCAATATCTCAAGAACAAGTTAACATCAACTCACATATTGTCCCACAAATTTAATAAATATATTGAATAACCGAAATGTATACTTAGCTTTATTACGCAAGGCAAATAAAAATACATTTATATAAATAACACTGCTCGGAAAAGAATACCAGTCCACATTATAAAGAATGGAAACCCTAATGGAAAAAAAACAAACCATCCAGATGTCACACATTTCTACTTCTTATCTAAAATCAAGTTCAAAACAAGCTTTTGCCTTCTTTATTATCTGCAGAAAACTTCATAAATTCAAAACTATTTACCTTGATTCCATAAATTACAGTCAGATCGATCGATCTTTTGAAGATCGGTTATCATTGGTCGGTATCGTCGACTGCAGACCCGAAAGAAAATAATCCGGCAAAAGCATCGGCTGCCAGGCAATCGATCAGATCAGCAACCGGATAAGGAAAAGGAATTTGATAATAAGGCACCCAGCTGACAGATAAACCCGTGATCATTCTCGTCAAGACCCATCCACAAGTGGGATTACTCTCTGAACTTCCACTTTTGCAGTGAGATGTACTGATTTCGATTTCGTACGGCCGACCATTGATTGTCTGAAACTCCAAAATATAAATAGTTTATGGACAACTTTTATTAGAAACTTGGTCAACATTTTCTTAATTGTGTTAATAGAGTGGATACTATTCTGTCGATGCTTTTTTTTTTTTTTTTTAATGCTGGAAGAAAGTCTACACTGTCATTGGAGAAACCTTTTTTATTTTAACCCATTATTTTGTTTTCTGGATACCAATGTTGTAAAATGAGTCTGTCGGAGATAATAACGATTTTGGTAGCTTTCTATCAATCAGGGATGGCTTGCCTTAAATATTTTTATCTAGAATTTACTTAGCTATTTAATGCATTATGATCGATTCGGCTGTCACTATTATTAAAATGTAAAATATCTTTTATGGAATAACAACATCGAAACAGATAATTTTACACGCAAAGGAAGCTGTGTCATCCATGTCTTCCATACTCATTTAGACATTTACGGTGGAAAAATGTTACAGAAATGGGACAATTATTTACTTTTATGTCAATGCATATTCTTTCATAAAACTTGTTTTCAAAGAATCATCGCAAAAACTGGTGAATTACCTGGAGGTAAGTGAGAGGGTAAAGCGCGTATACGGGTGTTTTTGTGACGACAACGCGGTACGGTACTTGAAGATTTTCCGTACCGCCTGTGACATTTGTCACTGTGCTGACTTCAGCTTCTATGGTTTCTGTGGCACCTGTCTGGAGGCCAAAAAGTAAAGGACTGGAAAACATTCTGAGATTTCTATTCTTATTTTCTGTTTTTTTGTGTCATTAATTTGGAATTCATTTAAGTTCATGTCGAAATTGAAAGCAAATTTAGGAAACTGGGTATCGGATTTAACATGGGATATGTTGACATCCAAAATCGGAATATTGGATGGTAGGTATTGGCTTTTGGTCGAGGGAACAGTTTCTTAGTATTTTAAAAAGATGGGCATATACCGAAAAAAAAATTAAAAAGGAGGAAAACCGATCTGTATATTTTAATATGTTTTGACTTTTGAGCTTATTAAATGAGTTGTTGAAGGCCCTGGCATATTCCCTAAGTTATAAATCACCAGTTTTTTTAATGTATGTGTGATTTTTTTTGGCTTTGAGATTCTCTTGTATCAGATAGTTATTATTAATGCACTTAATTTGAAATTTTGGTAATCAAAAACTACGATGATACAGTGGACATTGGATATTATTTTTGGACATTGTGAGAACTATTAGAAACTTGGGAACTTTATTTGACACTAGATATACTAAAGAAAGAAAACTAGAAATTGACTGCTTAATTTTACTCTAAAAGTAACACATTGCGCATTGGATAATATAATAGAAACCCAAAAACCCAATAATGACATTAGAAAATAAAAATAAAAACCATTAATGACTATTGGTACCAAGAAAATCAATTTCGATCATTGGATGGAACTAACCACGCATTCCCTTCCACAATAATGATGTTTTCACAACATAAATATGTAAATATGCATACAAAAAAGTCAGAAATAAAATCATACTTGACCATTTGAAATCGACATCGTGACGACGATTTTTTTCGCACATTCGATACTCGAATTTGTCGAAGGGGAAAAGCTTCCATTTATTGAATTTCCACCTTCTACGACGCAAGAAGTAAGCTCACTTTTCGAAATGAAAGTTGCATTTGTAAAAAAAATATTGAAAAAGTAATATAAAATGATCGTGAATCGTATGATAAGGGGTAGCCAATGGGTCATTTTCAGAGAGGGGGAGAGGATGAGGGGGAGAGAACGAGAGGTGGAAAGAGGGAGAGAGAGGGAGAGAGAGCGTTAGAGAGAGAGTGCTAGAGAGAGAGAGAGTGTTAGACAGAGAGAGAGAGAGAGAACAGCTGGCCGTGTATTTCCTCAAGTAGCTGACAGTAAATAACGGCCCAAAAGGGAAACGGTCGGTGGCTAGAAACCGCCAAAAAAAGGAAAGAATCGTAGGCATTCATGGGTACAGCCAGAAGTTTCAACCGTCGATTTACTTATAAACGCTCAAGATCTCGTTTTGGTGTTGTGTATGCATCGCACGAAACAAACAAAAAAGAACGGCGGCGATCTAATCAATCGGCGGTCCAGAATGTAAAACTAAACTCTGCTTTCCATGTTTGAAGGTTATGTAGCGTTGAAGTCAGCTAATCTGTATTTTTGCGAGTACTGTACCGTGGCGGCCGGAAGGACTAGTTCATATTTAGAATGGATAGTAAGGTATATGGCTATATTCTGTATTCTCATTTTCCTGCTTACAAAAAACCACGAGGAAACCATATACGACATTGTCATGTCAATCATAGAGCAGTGGTATTAAATTATAAGAACAGTAAATAGTAAATACTCTGGCTATTTTTTTAGTTTTGTCTGCATAACTTTAGACCACGGTACTGTAACTTATTAGGGTTGATAAAAGCTGCCAAAAAACAGAGCGAATCGGTATCCTGTTGGACAGTTCGGTTAAATAACCGCTTTTTAAACCGCAGATAATGTCAGCGGACGCAACTTGCTGGAGGGCTCCGTTAATGTCGTACGTGGATACCGTTCCGATAAGAAAATATCTACTTTAAGCACGTTTCGCTTTTCTGCGGGTGACGCCATTCTAGGGATGCGTAACTGGTTTGGCTGGTCGCATGATTGGCCGGTTGTTCGGTACGTTGTAGGATATTCGACGTGGACACTGGAACCACAATTGATTGCAAATCTTTTTTGCAAAAAATATGTAAATTAGGGATCGTGCGGCATTCGAGAAGAAAGGCTTATGTTCGAGGTTAGATGTCATCATTATTAGGTGGTGACGGCAAACTAATATAGTAAAATACCTCGCGAGGTTCTTAATGTGAACAAATCCTTATGTCAAACCAAGGGCATCTTATGTCAAGCATTTATTGAAAGAGTTGATAATATGTTGTAGATAGTAGGTAGTGCTATAGTGGCCATGTAGGTGAAAGATAAGTTCCCTAAAAACGAAGGGCGCGACGTTAAAGTAGAGCACACATAAAATATCAAGCGTAAATGAGAGGGTTACAAAAAAGTTGGCATCGATGGCCGACACGCACAAACCCCCGCCTTTAATATGACCGTTAGTGAGTGCACAATTGAGTGAGAGGTAACACGTTTAATATGTCTCCAAAATTCAATGGCAGGTAGTTTATTTCTTATATGCATTGTTGTGCTTCAAAGTTATTGCCAACAATGCGAGAGGCTAGAGAGGGGCCTGTGTAATATTAGTAAGCCTTTATTCACTTTTGGGATTTTGGACAAAAATAGGAATTTGCCGACATAAACAGGGGAGGTAATGGTAGGTGTCATCGTACCCAAAGTTAAACTAACATAATGGTATAAACTTTAAAATTGGGATCGTTGATGGGCCAATGGTCCCATCGCTCAATCAAAAATCTTATGCCAAAATAAATGGTGTAGCGCCAAACAAGGATGGTCTTCAAAGTTTTTGAGGTAAAACAAAGATAAAATCGTCAACAGTGAAGTATGCGTCAAGATACTTAACAGATAAAGTTAATGTTAGACTCAAATTTATAATCGGCTGTAGCGTGTTTGTCGCGTGGTCGTCTAGCTTGTCTTTTGTTGTTTTGTGTAAGTTCGTTTACGTTATTTTGGAGTTGAAGTGGTGGTTGGCAATTCCCACATTGAGAAGGGGATTGTTAAGTTTTACATTGTGGGATTTATTTTAGCGTCGGTTGGCAGCGTAGCAACCATTGTACGCTTAGTTTAAGTTTGATTTTAAGTGTCGGAGTTATTTGTGTTTTGTCTTATTTGAAGTGTATGTACGGAGAGCCACGGTCACTGTACGGTTTTGTGTCATAGTGATCGTAGTGGTCTTTGTTCTGTTTCGAGGAGTAGATTTGTTTTTGGGTTGCGGCGTACATTTGAAATGTGAAAGAAATTAGTAGGCATGGAGTAAGAGGGGGCTTTGAGTGTCTCAGTAAGAGGGGGAATGTTAGGATTTAGTACTGAGAACTCATTTAGCGACGAGACATTCTCGTAGCTAAAGTAGCGACGACCAGCGACGAAGTAGTCTCGTCGCTAGATATTTGAAGTGACGTAGAAAGATATTTGAAGTGACGTAGATTCGTCGCTGGATATTTGAAGAGACGTAGAAACTGTTTGTTCGTTTCGTTTCACGCGAGTTCTAGTCGTACTATTGAAGTGACGTGGAAATTGTTTGGTCGTTTCGGTTCACGTAAGTTCTAGTTGTACCGTGTGGTTCAAGTCGGTTCGTGGTTGACTTGACTTCTCATGTCGTACCGTGTAGTTCAAGTCGGCTTGCAGTTGTCGGTCGGATGTTTTCACCACGTTGACTCTTACGCGTTTCTAATCGTGTACCGTGGTATTGTTACGTGACGTTTGAAGGAGTATATTGAGGCGTAGTGAGAGAGAGGTTCTTATCAATTTGGCGAGAGTTGATCCTCTTTGTAGGTTATGAAGGAGTTCAAGGAGTTGAGGGAGTTTGATAGCTTTGTGAAGTTTCTTGAGGAGTTAGAGGAGGGTAGTGAAGAGTATCTTCTATATCATTAAGTGGAGTTAGAAGTGAGAGGGTTTTGAGGGTTTCAGAAAATTATGTAAGAAAAATTCTTCGTGGAATATATTTGCTTCCTTGGGGTAATCTTTCTCTTGTGTGTTTTTTATTCATTTATGCTTCCGCTGGCATTTGCACTAAGTTTATTATTGTAAAGATCCTTTCAGTAACACGTTACTATGTGATATAGCTATTTGTTACATAGAGTAATATATACTTATACATAGTATAGTAATATACATATATATATATATATATATATATCTATCTATCTATATATACAAATATATATATATATATATATACATATATACACTGCACTATTTCTGCCTACACTATTTTTCTGTTGCACTATTTTTCTGTCACACTATTACTAGTTAACGGCTTCCTTTTCTGGGTTTTCGGTTTTTAGTTTTGCATTTTTCAGTTTTCAGTTCTCAGTTTGCAGTTCTCAGTTTGCAGGTTTCTATCTAAAAATATAAATTATTATATAATATAAAGTAATTTTGTCTTAGTGATATAGTAATATGTTACTATCTGATACAGCTATATGTTAGACAGGGTAATATATACCAATACATAATAGTACAGTAATATACATATATATAAATATATATATATAATAGATATATATATCTATATATATAGGTATATAGATATATATACCTATATATATATATTTATATCTATCTATATATATACAAATATGTATATATGCACCACTATTTCTGCCTCACTATTTTGTTTCTGTCACACTATTTTTCTGTTGCACTATTTTTCCGTCACACTACTAGTAATTTGCAGTTTTGAGTTTTTCATTTTTCTGTTTTCAGTTCTCAGTTAGTTTGCAGTTTCTTATCTAAAAATATGAATTTTTGTATAATATAAATTAATTATCTCTAAGTAATGTAGTAATATGTCACTATTTGATACAACTATTTGTTAGATAGAGTAATATATACTAATACATAATAGTATAGTAATATTTATATATATAGAATATATATATAAATATATATATAAATATATATATATATATACATAATATATATATATATATATATATTATACATACACCTATATACATATATACATATGTAATAGATATATATCTTCATAGATATATCTTTAAATAACTTCATTCTACTAAGTTAGGATATTAATTATGGTTGGTGTTTTTTTAAGATAACATGTTTTATAGTTAAACGGCACATTATGATCCAGGAATTACATACCTTGTAGCCCGCAAAGTGTTTTTCCAAATGTCCTTAAAACGGATTAAGGAATATTAGATCAAAAGAATTAACGTTGCTTAGTTTGAAACCCTAAAAAATGTTTTAAAAAAGATGCATAGTGATTGTAACCAGATTGGAGTTAATTGTAGACAAAGGAGGAAGAACAAAAAAACCGTACTGGTCGATAGGAGGGACCAAATAGAATGGAGGGTCCAAATGAAATGGACAGGTGACGGGAAGGAAGAGCTGTACTTTAGCGATGGTGCAGAAGAGAACAGGGGGGCGGAAGGGAAAAGGCGGACGCTTTAGTAAATTTGAAAAACTGCAGGGTTGTTTTCGAGCCTATGTTTGATGACGTCGAAGCGTGTAACGTGTCACGTGACACCTTCAATCGGAGCTCCGTCCCAAAATTTTGGTGTGAACAACACCCGTTTTCCGATGACTTTTCGGAAAATCATCGGAATCTGAAAAAAGTTACAAATGCTCCGGTGGGTATAGGCTATGACAGTCCTGTACAACAAACTTAACTTATGCGAAACGAACATACTAGATGTACGGTGCACGAAACGAAACTTCTCGACGTAAGGTACTAGAATTTAAACAAAATTATATCTAATCGTGTACGTGTAAAAAGTACACGCACGAAATACTACATCAAACTATTCGAAACAAAACCGAATCCGCAAACCGACGCACGGACTACTAAATGAAACCAAATTAAGTACGCGAAGTGTCGCGAGACCAAATCTAATCCACACTAAAAACGAACCAACGTTACGTAAACATAGATTCAATAATTGTAAATCGTAACAAACACTAATAGCGATACAAGGTGTAGCAGTTGCTGACATGGACGTAAGAGACTTCTATTCACAGATACTTCATTGGAAGATTCTGGATCGAATGGCAATGTTATTGTAGCAGTTCATTCTCCAGCCATGGCTAGAGTTTCACAAGCTATTGATCCAGTATCTGCAACTACCATGGCTGATGCTCCGCGTTTTTCGGAGGAGCATAGAAATACACATTTACAGTTTAATTGTTCGGCGAAGAAGCCTTGTAGACATGGTGTGAAGAGATATGGTGTTTTTCACAGTGATGAAAAGCTTTCAGAGGGAGAAGATGAATCTAGAGTAAAATATGAAGGAAAATCTGAAGAAGAATCCGATGAAGATCTAAAGGAGAATCTGATGAAGAATCTGAAAAAGAATCTAAAGGAGAATCTGATGAAGAATCCGAAGGAGAATCTGAAGGAGAATCTGATGAAGAATCTGAAAAAGAATCTGAAGAATAATCTGAAGAAGAATCTGATGAAGAATCTAAAGGAGAATCTGATGAAGAATCCGAAGGAGAATCTGAAGGAGAATCTGATGAAGAATCCGAAGCAGAATCTGAAGCAGAATCTGAAGCAGAATCTGAAGAAGAAGCTGATGAAGAATCTTTTGAAGAATCTAAAGGAGAATCTAATGAAGAAGCTAAAGCTGCTGTCACTGTCACGTCTCAAGCATCTAGCATGTTTCCACCTTTACCTGATCACGTGAAGTAACGCTAATTACGATTCGCAGTGTACATTTAAGCGTACTGCCGCGTGACCGCATGCGGACGGGAACCGACATTTCACATGAATCTGAAAGTCCATACAGTCCGTACAGGACCAAGACCAGAATCCGCCGCGCATAAAACAAAGTTATGTACGGATCCGTACCAATGTACAAAGAAACCAACAGGTATAAACAACTATAAAGTGATGTTGGAGTTGGAGAAGTTGAAAACTCCCCCTCGTGACTGAAACATAATTTACACCGTGAATCGTTAGAGGGGGAGGAGGAGGGGGGGAGAGGGAGGGGGAGAGGGAGGGGGAGGGGGAGGGGGAGAGGGAGGGGGAGAGGGAGGGGGAGGGGGAGGGGGAGAGGGAGGGGGGGGAGGAGGAGGGGGGGGGAGAGAGGGAGAGGGAGGCAGAGAGAGGGAGAGAGGGATTTTTTTCACTTTCTTCCTACATGAAAGAGGGAGGGGGAGAGGGAGGAGGGAAGGGAGGAGGGGGAGGGGGGGGGGAGGGAGAGGGAGAGGGAGAAGGAGAGGGAGAGGGAAGCAGAGGGGGAGGGGGAGAGGGAGGGGGGGAGGGAGGAGAGACAGGGGGGAAGGAGGAGAGGGAGGGGGGGAGGGGGGAGGGAGGAGAGACAGGGGGGAAGGAGGGGGAGGGAGGGGAGAGAGGAAGAGGGAGGTGGAGAGAGGGAGAGAGAGGTTTTTTTCACTTTCTTCCTTTATGAAAGAGGGAGGGGGAGGGGGAGAGGGAGGAGGGAAGGGAGGAGGGAGGAGGGGGGGGGGGAAGAGGGAGAGGGAGAGGGGGGGAGAGGGAGAGGGAGAGGGAGAGGGAGGGAGAGGGGGAGGCAGAGGGGGTGGGAAAGAGGGAGGGGGGGAGGGAGGAGGGAGGGGGGGAGGAGGGGGAGGGGGGGGAGAGAGGGAGAGGGAGGGAGAGAGAGGGAGAGAGGGGTTTTTTTCACTTTCTTCCTTCATGAAAGAGGGAGAAGGAGAGGGAGGGAGAGGGGGAGAGGAGTTGGGGAGGGAGAGGGAGAGGGAGAGGGAGGTGGAGAGGGAGGCAGAGGGGGAGGGGGAGGGGGAGAGGGAGGGTTGGAGGGAGGAGGGAGGGGGGGAGGAGGGAAAGGGGGGGGGAGAGGGAGAGGGAGGGAGAGAGAGGGAGCGAGGGGTTTTTTTCACTTTCTTCCTTCATGAAAGAGGGAGGGGGAGAGGGAGGGGGAGGGGGAGGGGGAGGGGGAGGGGGAGGGGGAGGAGGGGGAGGGAGGGGGGAGGGAGGGGGAGGGGGAGGGGGGAGAGGGAGGGGGGAGGGAGGAGGAGGGGGGGGAGGGGGAGAGGGAGGAGGGGGAGGGGGGGGAGAGAGAGGGAGAGAGAGGGAGAGAGGGGGAGAGAGAGGGAGAGAGGGGTTTTTTTCACTTTTTTCCTTCATGAAATTCCCTTTTCAATGCTAAATGAAACTTTTTTACTTGTCTTGCCTTGACTTGACCATTATCAAAACTTTTTCGTTTTGAAATTAAATCAGACATCAATGTTTCAACGACAAAAAAGATAATATCTTGTGCCAATAGCCTGTGATTATCTTACCCACCAAATAAAGCATCCTATTCTAAAAAACTATGCAAGTATTTCTTTGTAACAAGATCGCAAACCACTTTCTGGTTTCACCTTTTGTTTTAAATAATGTGACAGAGTGAACTGAAAACCGTTTTGCATGTCCTTCATGATCTTCAATGGAGGTTCTCGATCTGGATGACAAGTACAACTGTGGTGAGTGGGAGAGTATTCCTGTGGAGTAAGGAAATTTTGAGCTCAAGAGTCAAGGATCATTTGTGAAGGATGGCAAATTATACATTGTAAAGGTATCTCCTAAAATTGATGATTTTTTTTTATGTCTATGATCCTAAGACTTCCCCATGGTCCTCCATGAGTCCATTTGGACTTGGTGAAAAATCCTTTTCGAGTTGTGGAGCTTCTTTTACTGTGGTAGGTGGAAGATTTTTTGGCCTTTTTTCAAATGTTCTTGGAACTGGCCTTCAATTGGACCGCTTCATTAAGTACTTTGATGAGTCTCGAAATACATGGGAGACCGTTGCATGTTATAACCATATGGGTACGGCAGGATTCCGAGAAATGGTAAACCTTCGATTAGTTGGTGTTGGGGACAAACTCTTTATCGTGGCTTCTGGGATGAAAAACGGGAAAATATATATATATATATATATATATATAACATATTAGTCGCTTTAGTATACTAGGGTTTAAAGACAGTGTTGAGAAGGCTAAATGAGACATTGTCAATGTTTCGGCGGAAAAACCATTAGCATATGATGATTGTTTTTTGCTTGCCGCAAAAAAATTTTGTATCTAAAACAAATAGCGAAAAACTTTATATAGTTATTAGTTATGTCTTGAACTCGTAAAACTATTATCTTCTCATCCTTCTTTCCTAGTCGTTGTCACGTCTTCTAACACAATACATCACACAGCTTAAAGGAACAAAATCTTGTGTACTTTTACAGCAACGAAATCTTGTGTAATTTTAGAGGAACACAGTTTCTTATACTTTTCGTTCTAAGGCGACTCTACTTTCAACTGTACTTTCAACTGTACTTTCAACCAGTTACTTTTTTTTTAGTTTATCCTGCCCAAACTTCTACTCTTTTTGCTTTCTCTACTTTTTTTTTCCACTTTCTTTTTCTTTCACATTTCAATTAAGTTTGGGAAGGGATTAAAACGTTTTTTTTTATTGGATTTTTTTTAATATTTCTTTCTTTAATAATAAATTTTCAATCACATGTTGTATTTAGTTGGAACTATACAGAGCCAAAAAGTACTTCAGAATATATGTTACTTTTGTACGTTTTTGTTCTCTTTGTTTTTTGCATTTTATTGATGTTGCGTAATAAATGATTTCATTTTTTATATGCGATGGAACTAACATCCAATAAGTCGATGATGAAGTATGTTCCTGAATGGAAAGTTTTAAAGGTATTTGTTCACTTATCTATTTATTTGTAAATAATGTGTTACCTATAAGAGCAAAGGGTTTTTTTTAGGGTGTTTTTTTAGGGCTTTTTAGGACTTTTTTTTTTTGGTTCCCATGTATTCAGATGGTTCGCTATCGTGCTCTTGTAATAAACTCTTGTTTTCTTATAAGAGTATGTGCAAGCTATTCTTTCTATGTTCAACATGTTGATGCCAACAATCTTTCTCTTTGTTTTTTAGGCAAACAATGAATTGCCTTTTAAAACGATGTAATTCACATCACTATTTGCCGGACAAAACAAAAGTGTACGGTGATGCTCCTCATGGAATGATAACTCCCATCTTACTCGTCAACAAAGACAGCTTCCAATTCTTCTAGTATATTCTTGTTACTCTCATTGTGTGATAAAGCATAGCACACGATATAGATAAATAGAACTAATAAGAATATGAAATTGATCGTGGCAGGGACTACTTTGGTTGCGCGCAGTCACTTAAGTCAGCTTGTCAAAAAATGTACATTTTAAGTACACATTTGTACAAGCTAAGTACACTTGAGATTAAGTTTGACGGCCAATCAGTTGAACAACTTTGACTTTCAAAATATTGTAACAACCTCTTAAATTTTTGTCGCGCTTATGAACGTCGACCGTCATAATAAAATCAACATTTCACACGGTCGGCCAAGGTTTACGGTAACAAAACTGCGGCAACAACATGTGAATAAAAGTGTTGCGCACAGTCACTTTCTCATTTACGTGAGCTCCACCGTGAGAGCAAATGTGGGCTTTTAACTTAGGGTGAAACTCCTTCAGGCGAAAAGTGAGATTCATTACTAGAAAAAGTGCATTTCTGTACTAGGTCATACTGTGTTTTTTTTTTTAAATAAAACATGATTACCGGAGATTTGTCAAGATTCTCCATACTTTTGGGCGACAACGTCGACCGTCATAGTGTCGGCGCCATCCATCAAGCGTCGACAGTAATCGTACGGAAATGATTACGGCCTTGTTCACTTCTCCATCAAGTCCTGTCAGCAAGAAATCTATCGTCTATTCATCTCGAATAGATGCACGTAGGTTTGTGTTCAGACTACGAGCACAGTCAAAGATTCCAAAAGCACAAAAACTGAAACTTGTGGTCTGTACGACCAGCCGCAAATTAAAGTAACGTGAATGTACACTTTGCGTTAGGGTGTGTGCCCATGTGTTCAAGTAAGGGTTTTTTCCCATCCTTTTCACAGAAAATGGGACTTGCAGCGAGAAAATCTTACGCCGTACGAAAAATGGGCAAGAACCAAAATGCATTTTGCGTCATCTTGGAACTTGGACAGTACGTCAATTTGGCGTTATTATCATGGCGACCCACTTCCACGTCACGCCAGCTCATCTTCACACTTGTACTGGAATCAAATCGCGACCTGATTTTAACTAAAATAACAACCTATTGAAGAATAGAAATTCGGTATCGCACGCGTGAAACGTCTTCAAAAAAATTTTGAGCAAGCGAAGTACAGGCTATTTTTTTCTTTGCTCGTCACGTGCATGTACGTACCAAAATGACAAGCATGTACGGAAAAAAAATTGTTCGGGTCTAGAACCTCCACTTTCATTCATGGGTCCTTCGCAAAAGTTTAAGACGACCTCGTCTCTCCCTTTCTTTCTCATTCAACCGCTCCTCTTTCTCTCATCTCTAAATGAAATGTAGCAATAATAATATCAAATGAAAGATTTTTTTTTCCTTTTTTTTAATATTTTTGTCTCAGTTTGATGTCATATTGAATGATAAAAGGTAAGAAAAAGAAATCGGGAAGTCATGGCAGAAAGTTTACGTGCTGACCCTAAACATGTGCAATGTCACAAAAAACTCGACGTCTACAACCGTCGCCGTTTTTGTAGACCAATTTTAGGAAGTTCTGTAGTCATCTACATTTCATTTCGTACTATCGTAGGTTGTCGCACATTTTGTTGTCTACAATTGTCACATATTTGAAGTAATGAAGGCGCAAGTAATGATTGACAAAGGAACACTTTGAAGAGTACGTCGTAAAATCTACGCTAAAAACCAAAGTAACATTTCAAAGTTTCGGTGACATGGCACACACCTTAGCCGCAAAATTTAAATTTAATCGCGAATCGTTACATTGAAGAACAACGCGAAATTAAACCTCTCAAAACTTAAGTATTAGAAGTCTTGTAAGGATAAATTAAATCGCACAAAACGAAATAAACTTTGTACACTAATAAAACACACCCGCGTAAAAATATCAATGAAACTAAATGAAAAAAATGTGCGTCGTCACGCGTGACCAAATCTAGCCACAAAATTTACGGTCCACGATTTAATTTCAATTTTGCGGCTAAAAGCCATCATGTGCTCTCACAGTGGAGCTCACGTAACGGAGAAAGTGACTATGCGCAACACTTTTATTTACATGTGGTTGCCACAGTTTTGCTACCGTAAACCTTAGGCCGGCCGTGTGAATTGTTGATTTTATTATGACGGTCGATATTCACAAGCGTGGCAAAATTGTACCAGTTGTTATTATATTTTGAAAGTCAAAGCTATTCAACTGATTGACCGTCAAATTTAATCTTAAGTGTACTTAGCTTGTACCAATGTGCACTTAAAATGTACAATCTTTGACAAGCTGACGTAAGTGACTGCGCGCAACCAAAGTAGTCGTTGCCATAATCAATTCCCTAAGAATATTATTCGAAATTTTGACGTCTGTGGATTTTCCCGGTACTTAGTTTAAGCATTGTTTGCCTGTCATATGTGATACATAGCTCATTTTTTGTCGGTTTTTTTCTCGATGATAAGACGACAATACAGGTACATGTACTGTAATTAATGTATACCCCATATCGTGCGGCATTAATACATCGTACACATACGCTAGTAGGAATTTATGCAATAATAGTAAAATTGTAGTATTGATTACATGCTGAAAAAGGGTCATTGCATTGTTTTGAGCCCCCCAACAAATGCCCTGTAGGTGTTGTGTTTGAAACGTCTTCCTCTGTGATTGTAATTCATGTCTTTCTTTCAAAAAGTCTTTAGTTGTCAATTTAATAAGTAGCTTTCAACACTATCACTTTTATCACTTGCCCGAAATAATTTTCAACTTTAAAAAAAGTTGGCAGTAGACCGCTTTCTATAGCCACTTTCTTCATTCCTCAAACCTTCATCGCTTCAAAAAGATTAAAAAAAAAAATTTTTTCATTGCAAGAATTGTGAGATAGGCGCGTTAGTGGGAGAGGGAGAGAGAGAGAGGGGCTATCATGGACTTCGCTTTTGCGAAATGGCGTCCGTTGGTCGAAACCCCTCCACGGCCCGAGTACGACAAAAAGCGCACGGAAAAAAAGTCACGCACAGGCTGGAAACGTGCGGTGGGTTTTTTTAGGTACTCCGCGCTCAAAAATTGTAAAAGACTTCCGGCACGTACGACAGCATCTGCTTATTCGTTTACCTCATGAAACTTTATTTAAAATTACCTCGCGAGGTGATTTTATATAAAGTTTGAAGATGAGATGGAAGGACGCGAAATTGGGTCGAAATGCGCTAGACAACAAACTGCTTCGCAATACACGACAAATTGCATTACATTTAAAGTTGTAAGGTAACGCAACTTGTACGGTGTCAATTTCAATTTTCTGGTACGACTGCGGATTTTCTCGTTTTTTTCTAAGTTATGGAGGAAAACGACAAAAAATAACTATAACTTTAGCACATGTGAAAGTACCCTTAGTAAATTAAGACAATGTTTCTACGACATCCGTACATTTTCTGTACGTTAAGTACTGTGTATGTATATAACAACTATAAGGTTTCGTCATTTTCTCGAGTACGGTGAGTCGTTGTTATTTTGACATCGTACTTTAAAATGAGGACCCCGAAGAAGTTAACCTACGAGTTGAAATTGGAACTAAAAGATAACATTTGATTCTACACAATTCCTTCTTCGTTTTGCATAGAGTTACCAGTCGTACGGATTTTCAATTTTTTTTACGAAATTGCTAATCGCAGAGACAATTTTTGCTACGCGCAGGTAGTTGTCAAAAATTGTACCTTAGAAGTACACTAAAGTATAAGTTACGTACCTTTGAGTTTAGATTTGACGGTCAATCCGTCGAACAACTTTGACTGGCAAAATATTGTAACGACGGTTAAAAAAGTATCGCGCTTGCGAACGTCGACCTTCATAAAAAAAAAACAATTTACACGGCCGACGCAGGTTTACGGAAACAAAACTACGGCAACCACATTTAAATAAAATGGTTGCGCGCAGGTAGTTTCTCACTTCACGTGAGCTCTAGTGTGAAAGCACATACTGACATTTAACTTAGCAGCAAAAAAAGAATATAATCCAAACCGATACGTTGAACTCGGACAAAAATTGAAGGACGACGTCATATGTAAAAATAAAATCGGATGAAACGAAACAAACTTCGTACTTGATAAGAAAACGTACCCTCCTAAAAATATCGATGAAACTAAATGATAAAAAAATGCGTCGTCACGCGCGACCAAATAAAGCCACACTATTTACGAATCAACATTCGTACATTGACAACGTACTTCACATTAATTCACAATCACGGAAAAAATAAAGTGCGCAACTAAAAACAAAATAAAGTACGCACTTAAATGCCAACATGTGCTCTCACACTAGAGCTCACATAAAGTGAGAAACTACCTGCGCGCAACCATTTTATTTACATGTGGCTGCCATAGTTTTGTTTCCGTACACTTGCGTCGGCCGTGTGAATTGTTTTTTTTAAAAGACGGTCGACGTTTGCAAGCGCGACACTTTTTTAACAGTCGTTACAATATTTCGCCAGTCAAAGTTGTTTGACGGATTGACCGTCAAATCTAAACTCAAAGGTACATAGATTGTACTATATTGTACTTGAAATGTACAATTTTTGACAACTACCTGCGTGCAACAAAAATTCTCTCTGCAATTAGCAATTCCCTTTTTTAATAATACGTTATTTTTTTCAGTTTTTGAAGTTTTCATAAAATTCGTAGCTTTCTTGTACAGATGTAATGTACGGAAAAAATGTATGAAATTTTGTACCGAAAGTGTATAGAAAGGCAGGGACAACGCAACACATAGACGTTGACAAATTCTGTTTATACTCCTAAAATTGTAGTACCGAAACGAAAAAAATTAATTACATTGTAAATTTGTAAAATCAAACAGTTTCGAAAACCAGACGAACAGACAAACAGAGCAGACGAACAAATCTGCAGACTGGCGCTATTTACTGCCACCACCTTCTGAAAATTTTGTAAGCAGACAACACTTATTTGAGGAAATATTAGTGGATATAAAATAGTAAGAATATATATTTATATCATTGAAAATGCATTTAAAAGTATAAAACCAATATAGAGAAACAATGGATGTGATATGAGGGCGTAGTTAACTATGCAAAAAAAATTAGCAGTCAAAAGGACATTTTGGAAAGGTATGGGAGGGTGGAACACAAGTAAAACCCCCATAAATTAGAAAAATATCTCGATTTTTTCCCAAAATTGGGGGGAAGGGGGTCCGCGCAACGTCCGAGGAATAACTCGCACAGTTGAGTGTAGGGGTCGTACATTTAGATGTACGGTACGTACAGTTATCGCGGTTATCGCCAATAGCTATCGATATCGGTGTTATCGCCGATAAACAACCGATATTATCGGTTGTTTATCGACGATGAATCTGATGTCGATGTATCGTTCCAATATATCGATTATTGGCAACCCTAAAAAAGGCCCATATCGGTTATCGACAAATCCTTGCTGATATACAACACTAGTAGTTTGCGTTAATTTTTGTTGGCGGTAGGCCTTTGAACCCGAAAAAGAGTTGATAACACTAATTGTTTCTTTGCACAAATATTTATTAACTCTCGTGTACTGGTTTGTACTTTTTATTTCCATAAAGTAATATTTCTTTGTCGGTTAAATGATGCGCTTTACGGACTGAAGTTCCATAACTTCGTTCACGTCATGCGTGGCACACCACACTATATATGTACACATAATAAAACTATATCGTACAAAGTACTTAAGTATATTTATACTATATATTTTTGAGTATACTGAGATAAAATTTGTTAGTCCCCAAAGCGATATATTGGCTATTCTGATCCTTCGATACTGAATATATCGAATAACGAATTTATAACAATAAGAAATTTCCCGATACACAAGACATTTTCCGACGTTGACTTTACCGTATGCACCGTACTACGCGAATCATGCTAATGGATACTGACGATAACGTCGTTTGCAGTGTTAGGTATTGAGGACCATTTGTCGATATTCGATATGTATCGAATTTCACGTACCCGATAATCGATATATCGCTTCAATATATCGAAAAGCTAACTATCGCGATATATTGCTGATATTTTGCTAATATATCATATCGCTGATATATCGAGGCTTTTTAAAAAAAAAAAAAAAACTATTCTTGCTATTGCTGCTAGTGCCACTGCTGTTGGATACTAGTGCCACTGCTGTTGCCAGTATTGATGCTACTGCAGCTGGTAGTACTAGCTACTGCTAATCCAAATTAATAAAAATAATAATAAAGTTTCACATTTGGTACACTTCAAAAAATAATTAATAAAAAAAAAATATAAAAATTCTCCTTTCACTTCAAAAAATAAACCCTAAAAATAAGAATAATACGAGTCGCTGGAAATGGAAAAGCAGTAATGGCTACCAATCTGACTGCATAATGAAACGAAGAGTTTGCATTTTTTTTTTCAGATCATACTTTGACTAAATTAGTGTGAACTTTTTGTATGTGAAGTTTTCTACGTACTAAATAATAAATTTTATGAATCACTGAATTATTACTTTTTTGTCAGTTGCATTTTGCGGCGTCTAGCTTTAAGTCACGGAACTAAAATCTCGTTGTACGTGGTGTTTCAGACAATTTGTCTTTTTCGCTAAAATAACTTATTACATAAAATATTTAATTGAAAAAGTACTATATATCGCGATATATATCGTGATAGTTTATGTCCGGTTCGATATATTGAGGACTTTGCTCGATTGACATTCGATAGTATGCGATATTAATTTACCCGATACCCAACACTAGTCGTTTGTAATTAACTACACCGTCAATCGCTATTAGAGTAAAGGAATAAAAAGCGTAAAAAAAAAATTAGTGTTATTAACACTAATCGGGAAATTTTTTTTTTGAAAAAAAATATATATACTTATTAATCCCTAACTGTATTTTGGGTTGTCCTGAATAATAAATACCCGCCCTTTTGATGTCTACAGTAATATGTGTATCCGTACAAAATCTGACAATTCGTACGCCGTCGCGCTGTTCACTCGGTCGACGGATGAACATATGAGAATGTGATTTTTGTCGACTAGTTCGCGTCTCTTTCTTCCAGTGCTCATTCACATGTGTGTGCAATAATGTTAAGTGTATTTTTATGCTTTTGTAATTCAAAAAGTACCATTTCGTACGGAGATACCCTGTCCGTACGCCACACTATTTCCATCACAGTGTACATCCACTATTAACGCTAATTGAAAAAAAAACCTAATTAGAATAATGAAAAAAATAGAATTATGGATTGTATTTCAGGTTTTTTTTTTTGAAAAAAGGGCACCGAATTGGCGCTATATACTCTAATAGCGATTGACGGTGTACAGTACACCGCGAATTGCTATTAGTATTGTACTGTACTTATTCTAAGCGCAGATATCCTTTTTGAGGAGCTGCTCGGCCGGTTACACGTGTCGTAAATTTAGTACACCGCGAATTGTAATTAGAGTAAATTACTCTAATTTGGTCGCTCGAAATTTCGACTCTATCACATCAAATAGAGTAATCGATTCTAATTTTTTCATTATTCTAATTTAGGTGAGGTTTAATTAGCGTAAAAAATTCTAATATAGGCTCATTTTAAATAGTGTGGAATACGGACGACGTCTGACCGTGCAAAACTGTACTTTTATAAGTAAAAAGGTACAAATAAGGATTTAATAGAATCGTGCTCGCAGGTGAGATCGCACTAAACAAAAAAATCAATCACATCGAAAAAAAGCCGTTCGCATAACTCTTGTCCGTCGACAGCATCGTCGTGAGTGTGAACATTAACTGACATTCAATGCGACAAATATTATTAGCGTCATAATGACGTCAATATTATAACGGACTGACACATTCTGTACGTCTTCGTAATTTAGTGTTCATAATTATCGCGCACATAATTATCGCCGACATAACCCAATATAGAATAACTAAATAAATTAGAGTAAACTTCATAGTTGAAAAAACTCTATCACATAAATTAGCGTCAATTACTCTAATTGTTTTTTTTTGTTTTTTTACTCTAATTTTTTCATTACTCTAATTACGATTCGCGGTGTAGTTTTCATGCATGCGAACTCTTTGCACCGTTGAGACAGCTCACGCCGTACAGTCGTTATTTACCAACTTTACAAGAAAAACAGCCTCTAACATTGCTGTACTTTTGCCATTTTTGATAAAAAAAACGATGGGACATTATCGCGGTTTAAAATTGTCTATATTTGTGATGTAAATCAAAACACCCTATGGTTGTTATTTTTATATATAATTCACATTTGTGTAGTTCATCAAAAAACCCACCTGTTGTTATTCCCAAATATATAGAATACAAAAACTCTATACAACCTTAAAGACACAAAACACGACCTTTGCCCGTGTAACGGGCATTGATTTACTGGTCTTTTAAAATACAAGTCCAAATCTTGCGATTCTTTCGCGGACGTCTTCCAAATTTAAAACTCTATATTCGTAACACTTAAATACCCATTTACGAACAAGTTTGATCCACTATTACTGTTACATGCTACTAAAAACGGTTCTTTACCCTTTGTAAAGTACGACTGTACATTGGATCTGTTATTCCTTTGTTTTTGGGAATTGATCATGACAGTGACTGTTTTGGTTGCGCACAGTCACTTACGTCATTATGTCAAAAATTGTAGGTTTAAAGTACACATTGGTACAAATAGAGTCACGTTGAGCACACATTTGACGGTCAATCGGTTGGACAACTTTGACTTCCAAAATATTGTTTTAACCGCTTAAAATTTTGCCGCGCTTGCGAACGTAGACTGTCATAGTAAAATTAGCAATTCATACGGTCGGCGAACGTTTACGGTAACAAAATTGCGGCAACCACATGTAAATAAAAGTGTTGCAGACATTCACTTTTTGTCTTTACGTGAGCCCCACGGTCGGAGCACTCAGTCGCAAAATTGAAATTTAATCGTCTAAGGGTTACATTAAACTTAGACGCAAATTTAAACGAAACCTGTTTAAACTAAACTGAACTACTGTAAGTTTTGTACGGAAATATTAAAACGCACGAAACGAAATAAACTTTGTACACTATAATAAAACGAACCGGCGTAAAAATATCAATTGAAATTAAATGAAAAAAATGATTGTCGTCACGCGCGACAAAATCGAGCCACGCTATCTACGAATTAGCATTCTTACATTGACAACAAAATTCCGTTTCGTGCGTTTTAATATTTCCGTACAAAATTTACCGTACACCGTCAATCGCTATTAGAGTAAAGGAATAAATAGCGTAAAAAAAAAATTAGTGTTTATAACTCTAATCGGGATTTTTATATATTTATATATATGTATATATACTAATTAATCCCTAACTGTAATTTGGGTTGTCCATGATAATAAATATCCTCCCTTTCGATGTCTACAGTAATATGTGTACCCGTACAAAACTTGACAATTCGTACAACGTCGCGCTGTTCACACGGTCGACGGACGAACATATGAGAACGTGATTTTTGTCGACGATTTTGCGTCTCTTTCTTCCAGTGCACATTCACATGTGTGCGCAATAATGTTAAGTGTCTTTTTATGACTTTGTTATTCAAAAAGTACCATTTTGTACGGAGATACCCTGTCCGTACGCCACACTATTTCCATCACAGTGTACTTCCATTATTGACGCTAATTGAAAAAAACCCCTAATTAGAATAATGGAAAAAATAGAATTATGGATTGTATTTCAGGTTTATTTTTTTGAAAAAAGGGCACCGAATTGGCGCTATATACTCTACTAGCGATTCACGGTGTACAGTACACCGCGAATCGCTATTAGTATTGTACTGTACTTATTCTAAGCGCAGATATCCTTTTTAAGGAGCAGCTCGGCCGGTTACACGTGTCGTAAATTTAGTAGTTTTCATGCATGCGAACTCTTTGCACCGTTGAGACAGCTCACGCCGTACAGTCGTTATTTACCAACTTTACAAGAAAAACAGCCTCTAACATTGCTGTACTTTTGCCATTTTTGACAAAAAAAACAGCGAATAATTCCCGTTTTCCTTTCCATCATTTTTGGTCCAAAAAAAAAACATTTTTTTTTTGCTTTATTTCTTAAAAAAGTTAAGGGTCAAAAGTACAGGCGAAACTGCTGACGTAATACCCATGCGTGTTCAAATACAATGTCAGTAATACGTGGCGTCATTCTATGCTTTAAAGGAAAAATATTAAAATACGTGTGTAGTGTGTGTTTCGTAATTTTACAGGTTCGCACGATATACAGCTCAAATATTTCGTATGGAATATAGACATGTGCGACAGGACTTCTTTAGCCGAAAAAACGTTTATTCTGTTACTCTGACCATCACTGCATACGACAAAATGACAGAGACTCTCTCCGTCACCATAGACATTTGCCGTAGGATTTAACAGTACGGCAAAACTTCATAGCCAAACGACAAAAAATAAGTACACCGTCAGTATACCGTCCACGTCGTCGCTTACGATTTGACTTACGTCGAAAGCTCGAAACAAAATGGATGTACGGAAATAGTCAATTGTTACAAAACGACAAAGAAATTTGATTCCTCTCACGGTACGGTACAAAATTGTGGTAAGTAAGACTGCGCGCAGTCACAAACCATATTTGAATTGTACAAAATCGGCTATAAGATCGCACGATTCTTTACAATTTTTCCCTCTTGTCCCTTCCCCCCTCCATTTTCTCCCTTCCCCCCACAGGTTTCTCCCTTTTAGTCCCTTCTCCCCTCCCTTTTCTCCCTTCCCCCCTCCCTTTTCCCCCTTCCCCCATCCCTTATCCCTTTTCTTCCTTTTCCCCCCAATTTCTCCCTTTTTATCCCTTCCCCCCTCCTTTTTCTCCCTTCCCCTCTCCCTTTTTTCCATTCCCCTCTCCCTTTTCTCCCCCCCCCATTTCTCCCTTTTTGTCCCTTCCCCCTTCCCTTTCTCCCTTTTCCACCCGATTTCTCCCTTTTTATCCCTTCCGGTCAGAAGAGAGCAAATGAAATTCGTTCGTAGAAACAAAGAGGAGAATCACGTTTTCATCGGAATCTTAAGTACGTTTTTATTTGTCACTCTTCCGCTCCCGGTGTTTATTCCCGGAGTTTAGTTCTCATCCATCTCGTTGTTCTCTCCGTTTTGTTGTTACATGTTGTTTGTTGTGGAATCAATCTTTATTTCATGGTATTTAATCTATTTATTATGTTTTCCAACTTGGTTTGCCCAACTACTCTGTTCATGAATAGTGTTAATTAATGGCGGATAGGAAAATTGTTTCTCGACTCCGTCAAGTACACCGCCCTTCACTATTAGAGCTAGTGAATGAGCTAGTGAGTTAGTGTTGGTTCTGTTTCTCCAGACCGTTTCTCCAGACCGTTTCTCCAGACCGTTTCTCCAGACCGTTTTTCCAGACCGTTTTTCCAGACCGTTTCTCCAGACCGTTTTTCCAGACCGTTTTTCCAGACCGTTTCTCCAGACCGTTTCTCCAGACCGTTTTTCCAGACCGTTTCTCCAGACCGTTTTTCCAGACCGTTTCTCCAGACCGTTTCTCCAGACTGTTTCTCCAGACCGTTTCTCCAGACCGTTTCTCCAGACCGTTTCTCCAGACCGTTTTTCCAGACCGTTTCTCCAGACCGTTTTTCCAGACCGTTTCTCCAGACCGTTTTTCCAGACCGTTTCTCCAGACCGTTTCTCCAGACCGTTTCTCCAGACCGTTTCTCCAGACCGTTTCTCCAGACCGTTTTTCCAGACCGTTTCTCCAGACCGTTTCTCCAGACCGTTTCTCCAGACCGTTTCTCCAGACCGTTTTTCCAGACCGTTTTTCCAGACTGTTTTACAGATTGTTTTTTCAGTCTGTTTTTTTTTAGTCCGTTTTTCCATACCTTTCCAGGCCGTTGCCCAGTTCCTTTTTTTCAGTCCGTTTTGTCGAGTTTGTTTTTCCAATCCGTTTTTCCAGACCGCTTTTCCAGACTTTTTCAGTCCTTTTTTTCAGTCCGTTTTTGCAGCTGTTTTTTCAGTTCTTTTTTCGATTCTGTTTCCGATTTTCAAAGTTTCTTTTCTAGGTCTTTTTTCAGTCTCTTTTCTCAGGCCGTTTATTCAGATCGTTTTTTTAGTCCGTTTAGCCGTTTTTACATGCCGTTTTTTTAGACCTTTTTAGACCGTTTTTTCAGTCGGTTTTTCCAGACCGTTTTCCAGCACACCGTTTTTTCAGTCCCCTTGTTCAGACTGTTTTGTAGGCTGTTTTTTCACACCATTTTTAGACCGTTTTTTTTGACCATTTTTCAATCCGTTTTTTGATCGTTTTTTTCGGAGCATTTTTTCATACCGGTTTTTCAGTCTGTTTCTCCAGTACGTTTGTCATGTCCGTTTTTCCATACCGTTTCTAAATCCGTTTTTAAGACCGTTGTTATACTTTTTCCAGCTTTTCGGATTTCGTTCCGTTTTCAGCTCGTTCTCAGACCGTTTGTTCGAGACCGCAGGTTGTTTTTAAACATTTTCGTTCATTGTCTGGATCTGTTTATTTCATTCCGTTTCCCTGACCGTTTTCCAGTCGGTTTTCAGTCCGATTTTCTGTCCGTATTAAAAACCGTTTTAGACCGTTTTCAGTCTGTTTTCCAGATCGCTTTTTATTGTTCTACACCGTTTTCTCATACCTTTTTAAAACCGTTTTTAGACCGTTTTTTGAGACCGTTTTTCCAGTCCGCTTTTAGACTGTTTTTCAGGCCCTTTTTTCAGATCGTTTTCTTAGACCGTTTTCCAAACCGGTTTTATACCCTTTTTTTAGACCGTTTTTCTAGGCGTTCAGTCCGTTTCCCCAGACCGTTTTTCCAGACCCTTTTTTCAGTGCGTTTTGTCAGTCCGTTTTTTCTGTCCGTTTTTAGACCGTCTTCTCAGACCCATTTCCCAGATCGTTTTTTAAATCGTTTTTTAGATCCTATTTCAGACCGTTTTGTCAGACCGTTTTTTCAGACCGTTTTTTCAGACCGTTTTTCCAGGCCGTTTTTCAGTCCGTTTTCCCAGACCGTTTTTCAGGCCGTTTTTTTAGTCTCTTTTTCCATTCCGTTTTTTGTCAGTTTTTCATTCCGTTTTTTCTGTCCGTTTTTGACCGTTTTTTCAGATCGTTTTTTAAATCGTTTTTTCAGACCGTATTTTCATACCGTTTTTAAGTTTGTCGCGAAAGAGGGACGATGGGTGGTTAACCGATAACTTCCGGTAAGTTTTGGAAAAACCTTAAAGAAGCCAAAAAAACTTGGTCCTTTGGTCCAAAAGAACTCAATATACTCAAGAAAAACCGTTAGAAACTCAAAGAATGGTTACAAAACCTCTCAGAAAAAACGCAGAAAGCTTGATATGAGCCAAAAAAGGTTCTGGTTTTTTGTTAAGTAACAAAATAACTGATTGAAATGAAAACTTTATGTTATTTTCATGTTGTGACTTACATTTTTGTTTTTGGATTTAATGACGAGTAGATTGTGAGATTTTATTAAAAGTATATTACTGTCGGCAATTGGACGACGAATCACGGCCTCCGGACAGTACAAATAATGTCAATAATATTCTGGATGTAAGTATCTTGTCGGTAAAAAAATTAACAAAGAATAAAAAAAGGGGAAGAAAACAAAAACAGAGTGGAAGAAACATAGTGGAGAAAGAAGAGTGAGAAGTGGGAAATGAATGTCGATGATCTTGTCGTTAATGATTTTGTCTTTAAGGATCTTGTCCTGTGTTACTTGTCTTGTCTTGTCCCATCTCATTTTTTTGTCTTGTTCTGTCTTATTTTGTCCTATATGTTTTCTTCATGTATGTTTTTTTCCTTTTCAGCAGTTTGATTTTTAGAAGTGTTGAAGCAGCACTAAATAACTATAATTATTATCACCATTTTTTTTCTTAATGATAGTTTCTGTCAATGGTTCAAAATCACGCGTGTTTCGGAACTGAATTAGAATTAATAGCACTAATATAAACCCCAAGTTAATACTTTCTTTACCCTAACAGAGATTTACGTTTAGCTGTTGAAGCCATGAGAAGCATTTCTCACCTTTCATCATCACCACCTCCACATTTTGCGCAATTCCAGTCTCCAGCTGAAGTCAAGAAACTAGTCAAGAAATTTCTTTGTCGCAGGTCGTCCAAATTCAAGTAATGTTGCCAGCGAGGAAGTAACTCCTACTATGTTGTGTGAGTGCCCGGTATTGTATGGGATTCCTAAGTTCTATCCCGTTTTGCAAGGATGTAATTTGGTCAAGGTCTGGCACTTCCAGCGGCAGTAGTTCATAAACATATGTCAGCGTGGTCATATATTCAGTAAGGTGAAGTCGACCTCTGACCTTAACGCGTTTTACACCTCCACCACTACTACTTTCCACTCTTTACGAAGAGTACCGAAGTTGTCGATTTGCATTTAGAGACAATCCCATTTCTTTCATAATTGAACCCCAAATATAATCACG
>JBBHKE010003541.1:71338-116552 GCA_037447655.1 Zygnema cylindricum | reverse complement strand
TGGAAGGGAAAGCAAAAGAAGAGGGAAAGGGAGGGGGGTGTTGTAGAGTGAGGGGCTAGAGCAAGAATTGCAGAGAGGCGGATACGGAGGGAGGAAAGAAGTTAAGGAGAGGGAGAGTGGGCCAGAGGAAGTTGGGGAGGGCAAAAGGGGGGGAGTTGGGAGGGGGAGAGAGGGGAAGTGGGGATTGGAGGGGACGTGGGGTTGGGGAAAAGGAATAAGGGGACGGAGGGAGTGGTTGAGAGGGAAAGGAGTGAGAGGGAGGTAGAGAATAAGGGCACAAGATATGGAAGAAGAGGAGAGGAGGAGATGAAGTGGGGGAGTGGAGGAGATGGAGTGGGTGGAGAAGAGGAGATGGAGTGTGGGAAGAGGGGAGGGAGAAAGTGGGAGAGCGAAAGGAAGAGATAGGGAGGGAGAGTGAGAGGTGAATACTTGGGTAAGGAGACACGGAAAGATTAGGAAGTGATAGAGAGGGAGAAGGGTTGAGGGAAAGAGCTAAAATGTGGAGGGAAAGGGTGGGGAAAGGGGATAAAAAGTAATACAGAGAGGCGGAGAGTGAGTGAGAGATGTGGAGAAAAGGTGGGAAAAAGAGAGGGAGAGCGGCAAATTGTTTATGAGAGAGTGGAGTGGTGAATGGGAGAAAGGTGGAAGAAGAGAAAATAGGAATTGGGAGGGAACGGAGAGGGGGTCGGAGGACGGGACAAGGGGACTGGCCAAAGAAGATAGGGTTGGGGGGAGCGGAGACTGGGGAAAGGGAGAGGATGGAGGGGGGGAAGAGGGGAGAGAAGGGGAGGGAAAAAGGGGCGGCTGGGAGTGAGTGGCAGAAGTGAAGGGAAGGAGAAGGTAAAAAAAAAGAGGGTGGGAGAAAGTGGGAGGTGGTGGGAGGGGAAGGGTGGGGAATGGAGAGGAGGGGAGGGAAGAGGAGGAGAGGGAAGGAAAGGGGGTCGATAGGAGGGTAAAGTAGGGCAAAAGATACGGTGAGAGAGGAGGGGAAGGGAGTGGAGGGTAGGGGAGGTGAGAGGGTAAAGGTGGTGAAGGGAGGGGAAGAGAAAATGAAGCTTAGGGAGTGGAAAAAAAGTTGACGTTTTAAAATTCTTGTGAACAAGACAATATTAGGGTTTGAGCCACCACACTTATGTCTCGTTTTCAAAACATAAACAAAATTCGAAAATAAATGGTGGAATTTTTGAATTTTCTACTGTGAAATAATAGTTAAATTTTATGAACCACTTAATATACAAAAGTTTATTGAACAAGATCTTTGATTGCCAAATTTTTATATACTTATCGCATATCTCCACACCGTGGTTAATTTTTTGGCTGAATTTGGCATATTACTTGAGAAAAGATGTGGAAGTTTTGAATAGTTCTCTCTATCTCAAAGTGGCGAAAGCTCAAAATGTCGCAAAGAAGGCGAATGGAAATTTAACAAAAAAAAACCTACTCTAATGGAATTTTACAAACGGATGTTTATTTATGCATACTCATTGTTTATTAAATTTATAATATTTTTGTCCAAATAAACAGAAGGCATTTAGAGGCAAGCGAGGGTTAATGGTCTGGATGGCCTTACAGATATCTACATTACAACCAGTTGAGTGGAAGCATTCCATCGTCCATCGGTCAACTCAGAAGCCTCCAACACGTGTAAGACCAAATTCGACAGAAAGCTAACACTAAAATGGGGTAGAATTTGCACGAAAATGATGCGTACTGACAATGAACGTATTCGAATCTTCTTTTTTGAAGTTCGTATTTTCATGTTTTTATCATAAGCTATACCAAATATTTATGAATTAGAAAGCAACAGAACGTAACTCGAGAGGGAGAGGGGAAAGGGGAGGGGAAGGTAGAGGGGTAGAAGGGAGAGAGGGACGGACCTACTCTCCCAACACCATAGCTAATGTGGCTAGGGATCTTAACTTCCTTTCCCCTTTCGCCCATTTCTTCCCCTCCCCACAATCATATTTAGTATCACACGAGGTTTATACGCACCCTTCCCTCGAACCGTATTTAGTGTGATAATAGAGATTACACTCAACCCGCCCTCAATCTATATTTAACGTCAAAACGGAGCTTACCCTCACCTCTCCCTCAAGGGAAAGAGAGGGAGAAGGAGAGGTAGAGGGAGAGAGAGGGAGAGAGAAAGTAGAAAGGAGAGAGGATGAGGAGGGGGACAGGGGTTGGTCACGGGAGAGGTGGTGTGAGAGAAGGATGGAGAAGAAAGGGAGGGATAGGGAATAGATTGGGAGAGGAGAGAGTGAGGGAGGGAGAGAGAGAGAAATGGTGGGGATGTACAGAGAAACGGTGTGGTAGGGGGTGGTAGAGCGGGGGATGCGGAGAGGAGAGGACGAAAAAAGAGAAGTTAGGGAGTTACATGAGATATTTTAAAATATTTTTCACTATCACTAAGCGATGAAAGCTCAAAATGTTGCAAACAAACGAAAAAAATCTTAACAACACAAAAACCCAAAATGAGAGAATTTTATAAATGAACATAGAAAAAGTTCATACCCATTTTTTCTTAAATTTATTATACTTCGGTCCAAATAAACAGAAGGAAACGGGAGACTATTTGATGGAGTGGATGGCGTTACAGATATCTAACTAACAACCAGTTGAGTGGAAGCATTCCATCGTCCATCGGTCAACTTACAAACCTCCAAAATTTGTAAGATTAAATTCTACACAAATTCAATTGCTACTTCAATTTTTTTTAAGAAATTTCTCAAATATGGTGCTTAACGGCAATAAACGTTGTTGCAATATTTTTATCTTTTGTAGGTATTATTTTCTATGTTTTTTAGCAGATTTACCAAAATTGTTTTAAACACACTACTCATCTTTTCCAAAGTTTTTTAAATCAGCAAACAACACAAGTTAAGGCTATGTAGGAAGAAAAGAAGAGAAGAGAAGAGAGAGGAAGAAGAGGAAAGGGGAGGAAGAGAGGAAGAAGAGAAAGGAAAAAAAGAGAGAGGAAGAAGAGGAGAGGGAGAAGAGAAGAGAGAGGGGAAGAGAGAGGGGGAGAGGAAGGCGAAAAAGGAGAGGGGAGCGTAGGGGGGGGGGGGAAATGCCCTAGCACCATACCCCACAGCCCCCTATTTTCTCCATATTCCCCCCTTCCCCCACAATCATATTTAGTGTGATAGGGGAGCTTACACTCACCCCTCCCACAAACCATGTTTAGTGCGATGTTAAACATGACCAAAGAGTGCGGCCCGTACCCCTCCTTTTACCTTCCCACCCCCAAAATACGCAATAATTCCTGAAAAAAATATACTATACTGGAAACACTACAAAACCTGGAAACATATCCACCAAGTTTGCCAAAAAGTAAAAAAGAAATAGAAAATATTACAAGAATTACTTTACCCAACTCACCAATAAAAAAAAAAAATCAAAAAACCTTGCAAAAAACAATAAAAATCTAACAGAAAAAGTTGGAAGACGGGGCATTTCTCCTCTATCAATATAATTAACAACAATAACTTACAAAAGAAGAACTTGACGAAAGCCTAATATTTATTGAAAATAAAAACAAAAAGAAAAAACCAAAACAAGTCTTACATCTTATCACTCCCTCCTCCCCCCCTCCTCAACCGCCCGGCACGAAGCCATTTTCAGCCTCCTTTTGGTGCTTCTGGACTCCTCTGCCGCCTTATTTCTAACATCTCCCTCTACCCCCTAAATATATCCCTCCCTCAAAATATAAAACAAGAAAAGCCAAAACATTTGTATATTCAATTAATATTGGTATTATCTTCATTAAAGAGGAAGAGGGAGGGACTGTCATGTGTTGGAGAGCGGAGCCATTTAAAGGTGGAGAGGGGAGAAGAGGGGAGGGCAAGTGGAGCGGAGGGGAGAAGAGGGGAGAGGAGGGAAAAGAGGGAGGTGGGGAGATGAGAGGAGTGGAGGGCTAAGGGAGCGGAGGAGAGGGTTAGGGGAGCGGATGGGAGCGGTGAATAGAGGGAGGAAGAGAAGGTTGGGACAGGAGAGGAGAAAAGAAAGGCATGGACGGGAAAGTAGGAGCGGGAACAGGATGAGTAATAAAGAGGGTAAAACTTTGAAAGTCTGGGAAAAAAGGATGTGGGAGTAAAAATTTACTTCAAGAAAACTGGTAGAGTTTAACGTTAAGCACAAAAGTTTTAGTAAGATATTGGAGAAATTGGGATTTTTTTCTTTTTGGAACTATGAGAAAATTAACACTGAGAAATTGAAGGATTTAATGAATAGCAATAGGAGAAAGGGGAGCAAAAATTTGAAAAATCGTAAATATGCACCATACAGTCCCAACTAACTTTATCATAACTAACTTTACGATAAGATTCCAATGGATAATGAAATTTTACGAAGACATAACAAAAGAAGCCCAGAATGCAAGAAAAAAGAAAAAGAATATGAAAATATAAAGCAACAATATATACAATCGGTAAATCAAGAAAGTAACCTCGGATAAGAAAACTAAGGGGACGATAAGGTGCATGTGGAAAGGTAAGGGGAAGGCGAGGAGTCACCTCCATATTGTCGCTCTCACATTTCCAACTTTACTACATGTTCAATTGCTTTTACGAATCCAATTTTTTAAGAGTAAAATTAAAAATATTTTGTATTTTCTTTTATTCCATAATGATTGACTTTTTCTTTCTTTCAATTATGATGTCTTATTTAGAGTCAAGAAAAACAAAAGGCTTTCCGAATAAAATATAAACATTCAAAGGAAAAAAACTAAATAAATAAATCATGACCCTTAGTGACGGTTAAGATAAAAGAGTAAAAAATTGACCTTTCCAAATGCCTTTATTTTTCAAGTGTTTACAAACACTTTTTTTATCCTCAAAGTAAACATGTAAGGACTATAAAATCCCTCCCCCATTTTGACACCAAATACCTCCCGAATCACATTAAATATAAAGGAGTATAGAATGAAACAATAAAACAGCTTCTTTTTCTCATTTGCAACATCCAGTAAAAGAGCGCGATAGTTCGATTATAGTCAAAAGTCACTAACTGGTTTTCTATCACTATGGACGGGTTTTATGATTAGCTACATTTACAACAACTATTTCACTGGGCCCATTGTACAAGGCAACGGACACCCAGCATGTGAAGAATTGTACGGAAATTGCCTGCTTGACTCGAACATCCCATTTGGATGCGGATCCAGTGCCCAACGTAGTAAAAGTAGTTGTGACGCGTTTTGCAATACTACCCAGGCGGGAGGACCTTGTGGGGGGAACGGTATTTGCTCCAATATTACAAATGGGATTACAACTACATGTGCTTGCAACCAAGGCTACACTGATATAGCGAGCAAATACACTTGCAAATGTAAGTTCTCATTATGCTTACTAAAAAAATGGATAATTTTCGTTTTTATGGTCTTATGCCTTTTATACTTTTTACTTTTGTGGTTTTATATCTATGCATTTTTGAATCCATTGTTTTCAATTGTGGTCTGGTGTTTGAAAGTTTTCATTTCATCACACAAATTTTGAGAATGTTTGAAGCTTTTTTGAATTTTAGCAACCGATGCAAGTTGTTAAAGTTTTCCAATAATTGGTTTAAAGCAACATGTTAACCAAGAAAAAAGAAGGATCTAAAGCTTTGACAACAATTGTTGTTTCAATACTAAAGATTTCTTTCCATTCTTCACCCCTCCCTACGTCCCCCTCCTCCTTCACCTCCATCCCCATCACCCTTCCCCTCCTTCCCCCCCTTGATTTCCTTCCCCTTTTCCTTGATCCAGTCTTCACATTTTCCTGCCATTTGATTCCGATTTTCCTGTTATCTCGGCTACCCTTCATCCCCATCCTTCCCTCCCCTCCATCCTGCCAACCTGTCTCCAAGTCCTCCACCTGTATCTGAAGGTGAAGCTCAAACAAATATTAGAGTTTGCAGACTCTAAAGTCTTTCAGATTGTATCCCTTATTAGCAATATTATTAACAATGTTATTAACAATATTACACAATATTGTCATGTATGTTGACCAAATTTGAAAAGGAAAGTAAACATGTTTTCTCCAAAAAAAATTCGTGAAAAAGACTAGGTAAACCCACTTTATTTTTTTTCAAATTGTTTACTGCAAACCTCATTTTTGGCTGATAGTTGTGAGAAATTCAATGGTTTCAAGAAGTTGATCAAAAAGACTTATATATATTTTTTTTCTTCAGTATACTTTCACCTTTTATAATAATATGATGCATGTTATGCAAAATGGAGAAATGAAAGGATTTTTTTTCTTAATGGAGCACAGATACACAGTGTGCTATGATCTTATATAAAAAAACTGAATATCCATCATCATTAAGGTTCGAATGTGTTATAGTAATGTGATCCATCTTGTACACAATGGAGAAGTTATACGGATTTTGTACGGTTTAACAAGATAATATATGTGTTATGATTCTATTACACGTTGATGAACCAACATAAAAATTTAAAAATTAGAATCTACTATAACAATTACAACAATAATGTGTTTTTATTACTGCATAAATATATTTTCCTATGTCTTAACACTTAAAAAGTGAATTTGATGTCAAAACGTTAATGGTGACGAAACTAAATGCCGTTAGTATTATGTAATCTTGTTTGCTGATCAATTGAAAATATTAAGCATTCATTGTGTTATCGTGGATACATAACAATGTTTAAGTTGTCAACTCAAACACTATGGCTATGCATAATGATCCTATCATATTAAGTGAACAACGTGACTTCCTCATTTGGTCCAATCAGAAATCAGGCTCTCTTCTCAATTTACTTTGCTACTTAAATATAATATTAACGTATGATGAGTCCACCATATTCAACGTAGAGCTTTAATATTTTTCCCAAACAAAAATCCGAAGCCTCACTTCATTATATTTTGCTGGTAAAGTTGTTGTGACATTAAGGTTGCGGTTTTCCTACTCCATAAAAATACTTTGTTATAAATGTCTTTTATTAACCTCAATAACATTATCGCTACTCTACGTTTGGGAAAGCAGGGAAACCACCTTATGTCTGTGTGAAGATTTTTAGAAAATTTTATAATAACTCAAATGTGGACTGGTACTTGGAGGATGAAATGCCAAGGGATTTACTTTTTTATTTGGAATGGCTGTCAACTTTTTACCCTTGTTATTTTATGATCTTATGAAAGTCGGGAACGCTTTTATTTTTCTTTTTTTAAGGAGTCACATTACGTGACTTCCTGGTGCAACCCCTTCCCTTTGCTAAACAATTTATTTACATACATATATGTATGTAACATATATAAATCACATACATATATGTATGTATACAATGTGTTTGTACACATCTCAATAACCCACATAGCTTGCTGATTTGTTTTCTAAGAGTTGATTAAAGGTGCCTTTCTGCGATGCATTTTGAATGGGTCAAATTCGGAACCAGTTTGGAGCGTGAGATCTTAACAGATTCGAGTTTTTTTTTCAGCTGTTCTTTCGAAATTGATGTCTATTTGCTGTTCATGAATTTTATATTTTCTGGTATTTATCATGTTAAACCCCTAAACAGCCTCACTGCCGCGTACCTTGACTTTTTTCTGATGGATCTAGAGTTAATTATAGGATCATGTGAATAGCCAACCTTGAGAAAACAATTGTCAAATATCTTATGTTCATTTCAGGTTTTTCTTGCGTTAGAATACATTTTCTGAAGAAAACTACCCCATTAGAATGTTCTCATCCTTAACCAAGATATTATCTCATTGGTATGGGAATCGAAATAAGGCTAGTGTTCAATTTATCCCAAAAGTAATGCCAATTTATGCATGGTATCCAACATTGCGACAGCTCAATGTTGAGAAACCACCTTATATTTATGTGTGATTTTTATTCTTTGTAGGGATTTTACCTGACTTTCCAGCTTTTTCTAGTCCGTACCTTCTTATTTTGGTACCGTTTCCTACAACTTCGGGAGACCATAACCTTCATGTTTATGTGAGATTTGAGGTGTAGGAGAATAACATTGTCCAAGGGTTTATGATCTCTATGGTTCTATTTGATGTAAACACAGGTGTCGTCCTCCTAAATTTGAAAGATGCCATCACAAGCGATCCAAACAATAATTTTGCAAACTGGAAGAATGGATCAAGCTTTTGTGGGTGGGATGGCATAGTGTGCAACAGTAGGCTGCAAGTGAAAAAAATGTGAGCACGTCAAACTGATATTTTAAATCCTTAATCCTATTCTTTATATTTAGAGTGCTGAATTACTAATTATTTATAGTTGTAAACAAAATGAACAACACAAGGGACAACTATCAAAATTGTTTCAGTCTTTTTGCTTCAACATATCATGATTCTGAAGATATGACGTTATGTAAACAAGACTATCATTTTTAACTTGAGGATTGGTTTGAACTTATTGTTGATATTATGTTATCTAGGGTTAAAATGGTAACCATGAGACTTTTTTTTATAATATTCGTGTAAAATCATAACAAAAAAGACATTTTATCGTTGACGCAGTTTGCTGAATGGACTGGACCTTATCGGCTCTATTCCCCCTTCTATAGGACTCCTCAGCGGCCTTCAAGAATTGTGAGAGCTTGATCTTTCGCTGCATGTCCCAATGGATCTGAATGACAATCTTGTGTTCGATATAGAGGCTCAAGTGTAGATGTGTGAAAGGTTACATTGCATTTGATCCTTTTGCTCAGTTGGCAAAATGCTTATCAAAGTGATGGTTGTCTAGTACATAGACACGTTTGTACGTAAACAAGTATACAGTAAAGGTTTAGGTTGTTTGTTTGTTTGAAGTTTGTATTCTTTTTGGGTGCTGCTCATCTGACGATCTTAGCTGGAGGTTTTTTGGAAATAAAAAGTTCTCCCATGTATCTACAAACAAACAAAGTATAAAAGTTGCAGGAATCATCTTTAACAGTAATCATAATAAAAACTGTTCAGTTCTAGAAAATAATGTGTAAAGCTGATAAGACGAATGAGCATATTCACAAAATGATGATTTATAAAAAATATTCACCAGTCACGCAACTTTCTCCAAGGGACAAAGTAAACGTCGCTCGTGTAGTGAGAAAGTTGCAGGCAATGAACTGTGGAACTTTACAACGCTAAGAAGGCAATTATACAGCTTTCTTCTTTAGCCTCAAGAAAGTTGCAAATCATTTAACTACTTGGGCAGTTCACTGATGAACCCGTTTAAGTGCCTTTCATCTCATTAAGAGATTTTTGTGCTCAGACATAAGTGAGATTAAATGGAATTTATTGGAAGGGCGTGTCATGAAGTATTTGCATTCCTGCAAATTTGAAACTGAAGGCTAAATCATGGCATTTCATTTTTATGCCATGGCATTTTTTTTTTTTCAGGAACCTAGCGAACAATTTTTTCACGGGGAACATACCGTCTTCCATTGGAAACCTAAAAAATCTCGAGAAGTTGTGAGACTCATTTTTTTTGTTGTTTTGACCTGCAATCCTGCAAATTTTCACTGTTTAGATGTGTCCAAGAAACTGGAGAACATGACATCAAGATAGGATGCTGGATATTTTTTGAGTTCACCTTGGTTTCAAACCTTTCCACTCTTTTTAACACAAGTAAAATTTTGGTTTGGTAAATTATTTTCAGCGCAATTACTTTTTGTTTCTTTTTTTTGTGTCTGTACTTGGGAGCATTCAAATATTGTCATCTTTCCGGAAATTCGCAATTTTGAATTTTTTTAAAAAAGTCAAGTGATCCGGTTTTGCCTCTTGCTAGGGGTAAAATTAAAATTTTGCTGAGATAACATAAGAATACATGGTACAAAAGTTCAGAATATTCCCACAGAAAGCACTTTTGTGTTTGTTTTTAGTTTCCACCAGTTTTCATTTTCTCTCGCCCCTTTTTTTCCTCGTTTTGGGCTCAAAAAAATACACATATGTTAAACCGTAGCTTTTCTTTTCACTCGCTCTTACAAATTTCTTTCTTACTACTCAAACAGACTAACATAATAACTTATTATACCACAAAATACACAACAAAATCTACCTGGACGTTCTCCACTATCATACAGGACAGACTTCCACTAAAACATATAGATGACTAAAACATATAGATGACGAACAGTGTGCTGCATATCAGATATTTTTTTCACCAAAACTAAACGTACGGTTCAACAAAAATAAGGTACCATGTAACGAGCACGAAACAAACATACAACACCAAACAACACAGATGTACAAATCCGAATAATAAATAGTGCGCGAACACGGTCGATAGTCAATTCACATAATGCATCCTATCATTCCCTCACTCGTTATGGAAATCCTTTCACTTAGACATAACAATCCAGTCTTAGGCCTTCCCCTAACATAGACGTTAGGCATGGCAGTCTTGGTCAATATATCTGCCACTTCCTTAGTAGTAGAGACAAAACTGAACTCTAACTCCTTACCACTCACAAGGTCTGTCACAAAATGCCAGTGAAATTCTGACGTTTTTCATTCGATTATGAAACACGAGATTCTTTTTCAATGTTAAAGATTTTATATTGCTGCCACTTACGAATCCTTCACCGATAAATTGTCCTAAGAATTTTCAATCACGATACTGAATTCCTCCATTGCCGGAACCCTGTTGTCAACCTTGTGAATCTGAGGAACGTTCACGCCGTTCATGAAACCATTGGGAATGTATAGGCATTATGAGAAGCTTCTCCCCGTAAATTTATAGTTCCTGTTCTCGTCCCTACTTGTCCGACTTGACGGTCCTCGCAGTGTCAACCGAAATGACGTGGCCACTCGCCATTGTGATTCTATCGGGAACTATCAAGGTCCTCATATTCTCGAAAAAAAAATTGTCCATACACACAGGATGAGTCACTCCCCATATTAATTATCCATTACTTAAGCTTTTTTTTGTCACCACCAATAGAACCCTTCAAGCAATTGTAAATTTATGGGGCTCGCCACCAGAATTGTCCAGCAAGTCACAGAGAGACCACTAGTATCAACCTTACCTCTTCATGTAAGAGATTGATGCTTTCCTCTCTCACCATGATCTCAACACCTCTCCTTCAAAGTAAATTTAGCTCCAGGGTCTCAGGCGTCCTTACATTCAGATTCCCTGTCTGTTCGACCCTCTACTAGAGTCATCTCAGGATTGACTTCTCAACATCTTTAAGTAGTTAACCGCAAAATCAAAAGTAGTCTTCTTTCTCGCTTGAAGAATTACTTGAAAAAATGGGTGAATTTATCGGGCAGACTATTGACAAACGCTTGTAACTTCTCACTTTCCTCTAACATCCTATTGAGACTAGTCTACTCCTGAACCAAGATATTAAATCTTTTAACTCCGGCATATCTGGACTGAATCTTGAAACACATATTGGCCCTTGTCTTTAATACCTTTCTCAAACTGATTCTAACGCCTTCTGTCAATATGAATCATCGTATTGACATACGTTTTTTATATATTTATCTGAGAAAAATGGAAACATACTTGCCTACCTGTTTATTTTAGACTAATTAGACCTTACGTTACCACAATTTTGTAAATCTTTGTTGCTTCTAATGTGCTAAGTTTGGACTTCGTAGGATATTGTCGTCCAATCAATTGACTGGTGCCATTCCTGCAAGCATTGGAAGCCTTTTTACCCTCCAAGAGTTGTGAGTGTTGCATAGTCACAAACCTCTTTGCAGCTCCATTGCTCGAATGTTTTAAAATCAGCACTCCCCCTCAGCCGTCAATTGTAAAGGGCAGCCTTCCCTTATATCTTTGCATTTTGCCTTTTCCATTTTTTTTTCCTACGTCCCTTATAACCATTTACTAATTTTGAAGACTATTTTTTGGTGTTTTTTTAAGTTTCTATTCTTTATCATCCGAAGTTTTAATATGTTGGTAGTTTTCTCCACTTTCATATTTCTATGACGTAAGCCATTGGTTGATTCTTTATACTACAGGTGACGGAGGTCTCTAGCCAAGGTAGAAAAACATATTTAACTCTGGTCCCTTGAAGATGATAAATCCCATAGCAAGTGTTTAGTTTATCTAACTAAATGATTTATGACAACTTTATTTCATTAATATAAACTATAATTTTGGAACGTGTAAATGTTGCAGGCTGCTGGATAGGAACAGACTTGTAAGCATCCCCGAAAGTATTGCAAATTTGCGAAGTCTTCGGATATTGTATGCTCTCTCTTTAACACCTATGAAGGCTAGTGTCAAACAAGGTCTAAGTAAGCGGTATCTTTGTACCTGCTTACACATTGGGACCATAATAAGTAGAAATTCGTACACATCTATTCACGCGTCACATAGCGTAAATGAGCATAACAATTTACATAATTTACAGAGGGCCATGCGATCATGATTCATTTAAATGAAACACGTTCAAACTCAAAGTAACTACAGGAACATCAATTAAGCAATAGCCTCTCAAGTTTTTTAGCTCCTACGATTCATGGTCTATGTTTTTCCCTCCTTGTTATGAGTTTGTGAGAAATACTCTTTATCTGCATACAGTTTCGGGCAGAAAATTTATCCACCACTAGAAGGTTTCCTTCCTATAGGGACATCAAGACCCCATCATTTTAAACTAAAATACCTTTTCTCCTTTCCCTCAAGCACGACAATAAGAGCACAACGGATTGCTCGTTGGTTTTGGATAAGCAGTTTATAATATACAAGTTAGTCGAGGTGTGAGGCTTTGGTGGGCCTTCGCCCAAAAAGCACACCCTCCTATGCTTGTTGGACGAGGGTATGACTGCTCCGATTGAGTGGCAACATCGTGACTAACGTATTCTGAATGTTTTTTTTTTTGCACTTTTGGAATATTGCATGGGTGTGACAGGTACCTCTACAGTAATCAATTCAGAGGAAATATACCGACGTCGTTGGCAGATATACGCACTCTTTCAAAATTGTTTGCCTCTCAACAGCTTTGAAACACTCCAGGGAATGTCATTGAAATGTCATTGCATTCATACCCAATATAAACCTATTAAACAGCACATTTCCCCATCTCCTTTTTTGAAACGCATTTACGACCTCAAGATAGTATGCCTGAAGCTGTTACATGTCACATAAAAATCATGATATGCTGATAATCATTTGTTTGCAGGTTATTCATCATGTCATTGTTTTGAACTAACATTGATTTATTTATCTCTTTTCCTAAAAATATACATATATTTTTTTTCCTTTCAGGAAATTAAACAACAACTTTTTCACAGGCGTAGTCATTCTCCACTTTACCACACTTTCGAAGCCCGGCGTGAACCTCACAAACAACTTTTTGTCCGGAACGCCATCAATCACCATCAATGGAATGCAATCATGTAATGAAATCACTTTGGGGTCAAATTGCTTTGATTTGGAAAACTCCCAGTTTCGTTGCGAAAAGGAAAAGCAAAAAGACCCCGTCGAATGTCTTGGCTTTTGCAATGCTACTCAACCAATGGGAGCGTGTGGAGGCCATGGAATTTGTGACAATAACTCTACTTGTGTATGCGATGAAGGATATAATAACAATGAGAATTTAGTCACCTGTAGTTTTGGTGAGATGTGTCCTTATCACTATCCCCTACCTTTCTTTCGGTTTTTTTTCTATTCTAAATATTTTTTTGTTAAATGGTTCCCCGTTTCTCTACTTTGATCGTTCCGTCTTCCGTTTAGCAATGTAGATTTTATATATTATACATCCCATTCCCTCCCATTTACCTTCCACCCCTCACTTTCTCCCCCATGAATATTCCTTTCATCTACGTTCCGTTTTCTCTTTTGTTTATCTGTATATTGAATACCACTTTCGTCTCCCTTACATTTCCAAATACAGCTGTATTGATGATTTATGAATTTGAGCAATTTGGACAGAAAATTCTGTAGGCTGCCCTTACCCCGATTACTTAAATATGTGCATGTGAGGCATGACATTGAAGCCTATGGCAGAAAGAAGATATGGACTTTATTTTGGGGCTTTACGCTCATTGATTGTCTTAATTGAGTTTTCCAAAAATAAGCATTCCTATAAATGTTATTTATCTATGCATCCAATTTTATTGTAAAATAATTAACATTTTCATTCATGGTTTACGCTCCAAAAATAATAAAAAATATATTGCAACCACGTTTCTACTCATTAACCTGCATGTTCTGTGTGTTTTGGATGTAGGAAACCGAGGCCTTGGATATATTGACGCTCAATCGTCTGCGCCATCAAAGAAGAATAAGTACTTCCGTTATTTGAGTGCAGGATATTTGCATTTAAACGAAGAGACGACTCCTTCTTGGATGGTTGCTACCAGCTGGAAATGGGTCAATGCAAAGGCTTTGCAACCAATCAGAGACCAGGAAACGTGCAGTATGTCAATATGGATTGGAAATGCTAGTCTTATTCGCATTTAAGATAACCTGTTTATTGGGCAGCGGTTTTCAGACCTAAAGTTGTATAATTTTGTTAAGTACATATACAGCGGGTATACAGACCAATATGCAATCGTGAAACGTGTTTTTTTGCCTTTTTTGTATGAGTTCTTTTGGATCTTGTGGTTTTTCTTTTAAAATATATACAATTGTCAGAAAAATATGTTGTAATAACAATATCACCGAGATGCTTGCCAAATAATTATTTGTACTTTTGCAAGTGACATGTTAAAAATTTTAAATTTCTTAATACGGATTGTTTATCATTGCACAGTTTAGGTCCAGTTAGCTAAGCAAAAGTGTTTCCTCACAGAAATTAAACAGCAAGAATCTGAAGAATTTTAGTCATCTGAAGATTATATTTACACGGCTAAATGATAATGCAAATTTTAAGAAAAGTTGATTGTTCTGATTTTTATAATATCTGATTGACCTTATGATAGTGAATGGGTACATGGAAGTAAGATTTTATTTGGCACATATAGTCCCTAGGTGTATTTCACTGTAAGTTTGCTGCCAGGTCAAGGCTTACGGTTAGTTCCTAAACAACTCCTGGAGATAAAATGTTGAAACCTCAGTTTATCCAACAAGAAAATAATTAGCCTGAACCTATAACCCCAAACTCTGCTTCCCTTTCACAGTCTGTAATTAATATGTATGTATATATGTAATATATATAATATATACATATATATATATACATACATATATATATACTATACATATATATTTAATGTGTAACCTAGCGTTCTTCGCTCTATAATCTATTAGATCAAGGACTTGAAAACACCGCAGGTTATATGAGGGTTTTGTACACAGATTAACTGATTGTATAAACGACCTACGGTTCCTAATCATCGCCCCTTCATCCTGGCCTTTGCTTCCTCTTTAATTCATACAGATACTTGCTGGGTGTTTTCTACAACTTCAGCCATTGAGAGCGCTTTTTTCATTGCCAATGCTGGCCAAATACCAGTTCCGAGTATCCCAGAAGAACAGTTTCTTGTTTGTTCCGGACAAAATAAAACTTGTGGCGATGGGGGCTCACCAGGAGACGCCCTTAATTATGCTGCTCTCAATGACCTCATTTTCAAGGAAGCTTATTTTGGTCCGAACAGTTGCATTGATCCGAAGGTATGATATCCTTTTGATACATTTTAGGGATACATTTATCTTGATAAGCTCTTTTTAACATCTATCTGTTGATTTACAGATTAGTAACGTCACTAAATTTGAAACACCGAAAAATAAATAAAAATATGATTTGTGAGGTACTATTTGAGTGTTCAGACAATTGTCGTGATTTGAAGGTGTGATGGCAGTTTGAGTTAGACATTTGAAGGGCACTTGTTTGTTCTCCAGCTATTTTTGCAAATTTAAAAAACATGTTTTTATAGATTGGCTTAACTCATTCAAAAAACATTAGAATACCACTTATGCTAGACATAAACGCCAATTTCATTCCCTGATTTTTGGAAAAAAGTAGTGGTAAAAAAAAAAAAAGTTAATAAAATAGAAAAATAAAAAAAGGTTAAAAAGTAATATCACTAAACAGTACCCTATTCAACAAATTGTCCCCTAAAAAATTGTAAATCATGAAAAAATTCTCACACCACTCAATTTTTCTACGTAAAAGCACAAACATGAGCTTAATCTGCCTCAGTTGTTCGTCAACTTTCATATGGAGAAAATGATCTCTCTCATATTGCCACGTGCTACAACTATATGTATTTAAGTTCCGCCAGTCCCTGTTGCATTTTACTTGAAAATAAAAAAGAATTTTGAGAAATTATACGTCTGTATTTAGAGCATAAACTTGTATGTAATAACCTTCTTTGGATGTGTATCCCCAAAATCCACCAAAATACTGAAATTTCTTGCAATTTGGCCATGTCTGAATTAAAAAGGATTTGTTTGTGTTTGAGGTATTATTTCTGAAAATAACTTCTTGCCATGCGTAAGTTAAGGAATTATCTTTCTCATTTTTCCCACACATTCGTGATGGATGAAAGCAAACCAAAAATATGGGGAGAGTAATGTTTGCTTCAAAACAGGCTGATTAAAATCGCAAGTTTTTTATTTTCTTTGTTATATTTGGGACAAAAAAGTGAAAGATTCAACTCAGTTTTTATGGATTCCTGTGCAAGCAATCGAGTTGCATGTAATTAGCTTATAAGGACATTCAGATGACCTACTCAACAAATTATGAACATCTTGTACTTAGGATGAATTCTTCCACGTTGATTTGTTGCAGCCCACCAGCAGCACACGTGTCATCTCTTTTGAGGAAGTTCAGTCCCACGGTTGGATTGGTCTCCTTCTAGCGCTCCAACAGCAACCCGCTATTGTCAATATTGAAGGAAGCAGCTATAGTTTCAAAAATTACAAGAATGTATGTTCTTTAATCTCTAATTATTGATGTAGTACAAAGAATCTAAAAAGCAATGTCTTTGAGTTTCTAAGCACCCATTTGCAACAAGAGAACATATTGTTGATAAGAGGTGAAGATGTTCCAGTAATTTTAGATTTTTCCTTGAAGAGCAAAACCAACATCTTTGGAAGCATCCGTGGCGTTTGCAGCCAATGTTTGAAACCAAACATAGTTATTTGTAGTTATTTGTAGTTATTTGTTTTTTTGTTTTTGCGGTCTTTTAAATATGCCTAAGGGTTTATATTTGATTGCTTCTTTGTTGAAAATTTCGTGTGACTCTAAATTTGTATTTTATTAAATTGAAAAAAAGCTTGAGAACAATTTGCTACAATATTGAGAAATAAACCACTAGGCAACACTAGGTTACCAGGTTTCTTGCCACTAGGCAATGCAACGAATGGTAAAAAAATAAGCTGCTTGATGTTGTGAAGGGGATATTTGATGATGACGAGTGCTTCTCGAGCGGTGTGGACCATAGTGTGGTCGTTGTCGGTTACGACCTCACATCGTCACCGCCTTGCTGGGTGCTTCGTAACTCGTGGGGGGCCAATTGGGGAGAAAATGGCTACATGCGAATCAAGATTACTGGAGGACTTGGAATCTGTGGTATAAATAGCCTTCCGGCACTTGTGCCGATAATACAATCCTCTTGTAAGCCTTTACCGTTGCACTCTGGTCTTGTACATTATTCAACACCATACATTTTGGCCTTTCTAGCTGTTATTTTAGCCTTGGTAGCATCGCATCTAACACCTACAATCAAGCAATACTAAGGTGTTTTTGCTTATTATGCGTTGAATCATAATTGTTGTATTTAAGTTTAATTTACTCTTGAAAGAATTAACCTGTCTTTTTCTTGGTTTTTCATCCCCTCCTCTTGTCGAGACGTTTCTCGTTAACTTATGCAAGGGAGCACGCGTATCATAGGTATTAAACTATTTTTAGAGAGATTTTATAGCCATGTGGAAGTACCAAAAACCACAAGGTTTGCGTTTACTTATCCAGCCGCCGTTAGTAAGGTCATATTTACATCATGCAGTCTATTCAAAACTATTTTTAAATTGAAATTCTTCTAGATTGAATGCATACCGATATATGTTTTTCTTGTCTTTAGCAAATATAGCAAAGTTGCTTCGCAGATCGACTTATTTCATGGAATGGAACGGTGGGGAATGCTGGGAAACTGTATATCTTTACAGCCAACGATCCTTGCAACACCTTCAACTTTGCCAAAAAAGTTTTAAAGACAGAGTATGGCCCAGGACGCTCCAACCCATGCGGTAATGGTGTGTGCACTCCAATGGGAAGCACCAATCTTTGCCAATGTACGGATACATTTGTGGCTGTCAATAATACGGACGGCTCCCAAACCTGTGCTCCAGGTAGAAACTCTAGCACCTCTGTTAGCGTTGGTGGCTTTGGACTACATAATGTTGTTATATGTTGTATTGAGTTTAAGCTAACTTTTTTCTAAATTTGATACTCTTTATGGCCTTGAACACGTGGCAGCTTCCCCATGTACCTTCAGTCCGCAAAATCCATGTGGAGTGGGCACCTGCTTGGACTCTTCTTTTCCACCCGGAACTTATGTGTGCATTTGTCCGCCCGGCTATGTGTTGGACACTCCAAGCGGCACACTCACTTGCGTAGCAGGTAAAAGTCTAGGAGATGTACCCAATTCTGAGTAAGAAGTCATGATGACGAAATCACAAAGGTAAAAAGTCAGGTGGATGAGAGAGTGAGGACAAAGAACCCTTATTTTTGTGTCTGATTAGGTAAGTTCCTGTGCGATGTCTATTCGTGTGCGATGTCTAGAAGGTAAATACCGAAGGGTAAGGTCTTGAGAGTGGCCTTTCGGAAACGACCTTTTGTGACTTTGAGGAGTCACTTGGCTCTTTAATAAGATCAAGAGATTCTTTCTGAGCAGTAATAAAATAGGTCGAATCAGATCACGTACTTTAGATAGGAGAGAAAGCATAGGATGGCAAGAAGGGAAATATCTCAATAGCGAACTTTTAGAGGATGACAAAATTTTGAGCAATATGTCATTCTAGATTACAGCAAAAAGCATATAATAAAAGTTAATTCCAAAATACAATGGCTGGTGAAGGTGCGATGAAGCATAACTTACAGCCAATGGAGGGCGTTGGTGAGAACTTCGGCTAGCTGTAGAGAAGTCTGACAATAGTAGAAGGTGAAGGTACTGGCGACTGTGGTGTCATTGGTGAACTTGAACTGAATAGTAATGTGCTTAGGCCGACGATGATGCACCGGCTAGCTCATGAGAGCTAAGACACCCTAGGAGTTGCACTAGTCTAGAGGTGGCAAAGGCTTGGAGGGAACTGCACATTGGAGAGGAGGGACCGAAGCCAGATGGCTTCTTTGGCGGCATGGATGCCGACCATGTGTTCATCTTCCGTGTAGGACAATGATATTGCCACTTGGTTCTTGGAGGCCAAAGAAACAAGGGCACAGTCAAGGGATAAGCATGAATAAGCATGAGAAAAGCATATTTTTTTGGTAGAGTGGTCTTAGATAACAAGGATAACTTGGCAGTATTCCAATTCTCCTAAGTCTGTCATTGCAAAATGATTTATAAGCTTGGATTTGACAAAAATAATGTGTGGAAGGGAGGGACAGGCCACCAAAGGTCGGAGTAGATGACAAGGATAACTAGGTGGTCAAAATTACCTTGGTTAAAATGGCTAAAGTCTATGTCGATTTTGAGGAAGACTTTGCTCATATAAACGGATTTGAGATGTTGGTTTCAACCTCCGGGGGCTTGTTTGAATTCCACGATGAATTTTGCAATCGCAGGGAAGAAAGTTGAGTTCCCACGTGTCCGTTTACTAGAGAGACTCAAGCTCAGCGTTTGTGGATTCTAAGCGGCAATATCAAGACTAGTTTTGGCAACAGTAAATGAGAGAGGAACATCGGTTGTGGAACTGTTGGCTTCGACATTGCGGTCGCAAAGTTTTGGGCCAGGAGATAGCGCCAGTGCAAGAGGCAAAAGGATAGATAGGGCATATTCTAGGCAAGTGGAATGATATAGGGAAGAAGTTATGAGCGAGAGTGTTAAAGAGTATAGATCAGAGGTGAACCAGGCAAGGATCGATGAAAATGATGTCGTAGAGGAAGCAGAATTAGAGGTTGTTTAGACAAGGACAGACGATGGAAATGAGAGATGGGGATGATAGGGACATGACAATGGTGGGAGAAAAGAGAGAGAGGATATTGGGCGGAGCCGGTGAAAGGGAAGGGTGAGGGAAAAAGAAAAGACTTGAGGAGAGAGCAGAGGAGTCGGTAATTTTTAAGAGAAGTGGGGTCTTATTGAAAGTGACGTCACCGTTGAGAGTGACTTGGCCCTCCCGTGTCAACCAAATGCGATAATACTTAAATTGTTTGTTAGCGAAGATCCTTTGTAGTACTTTTCAAAGAGTTCCGATGTTCGGCAACAAATTCGCTACTTAAATTTTGACAAATGTAGACGTGGGTGTAATTTTTGACAACAACAAAACTAGTGACAATTGTTGACGTTTACAAAATAGCGACGGTTGTAAAACTTTACTATTCTATAGTTTCTTGTGATATTTTAGATGTTACAGTTTATGACATTTTGACGTCATGCTCACTCATGATAGCGTCGGCGTCACTAATTCCAAAACTTTTCGCCATGGTTTCTCAATTTTGTTTTTTTGTCTTTTCTCGTTTTACTTGCCATTAAAATACTCCCAAAAATAGTCAACAGTAATTCTTTTTAGAGATCTTTTTTTTTTCATTCCAAAAATGGTGAGATAGATGCGGTAGTGAGAGAGGGAGAGAAAGAGAGGCTCCTTCTCGGACTTCGCTTTTACGAAATGGCATCCGTTGCTCAAGACCCCTCCCCGGCCCCTGCACGGAAAAAAATGCGTACAGGTTGGGAACAATACGTACAGGTTGGAAAGGGACAGTGGGTTTTTTTTTGGTGGTTCTCCGTGTACTGCAGAAAATTTTTCAGAAGCGTGTGACGCGTGCCACAACGTCTTCCCATTTGCTTATAACTTGTTACTTTAACTAAATTCACCTTCCGAGAAGATTTCAGTAGAAGTTTCAAGATGAGCTGGAGTGACGGGAAAGTGGGTTAAAACGCGCAAGACGACAAATTATCGTGCATTTAAAGTTTCAAGATGACACAAAGTGTACTTTGGTATTTCATTTTCTGGTAGGGCTGAAGATTTTCTCGTTGCGGGCTAAGTTTTGGAAGAAAACGGCAGAAAAGAACCCTTATTTTATCACATGGGAACATGCCCATGGTCAAATCTCTTACTTCGTCGTCACTTAATCTCATATAGCAAGCTTTTTTCGAATATCATACTGACTTACATTCAACACCAAATCATTGGTTGACGGAATGAATAACAATATTGCCTCTACCTCTATAGTAAATTTTATTGCAGCATTTTTGGTGGTTAACCAGCCTCTCACTTATCTTGTCTTCCATCCTTTGGTAGTTAGTCGACACTTGTGACCCTCCAATCTCTCATAGCTTGCTTGGTTCACGAGAAGATTGAAATAAAATCTTAATACCATACCTCGTAATGCCTTAGCAACTTTTTTATCTAGTTTTTGAGTACCAGAATCCTCCTCGAACACTTGGTACTAGTTTTAGGTGGATGATCACGTGATTGATGGTTGTCTTGCTCTAAATTGCAAGCATACAGGGTCCATGCGTCATGAGCTGAGGTGGCGGCATAAATGATGTCGATTTACGAATCCTCAAGAGGAAGGATTACGAGAGAATGAGCCATCATTGGGAATGAGCCAAATAAAGTCTAGCAATAGCGTTGAAAGGCTTGGCTTCACTACCATTGTTGATTGAACAATTTTTTTTGCAACGTAAATTTTGTTGAATTTGGTTCTTCCATCCATAAAAACCAGTGCCACGAGTTTTTGCAATAGTTTTTGAATTAACGTTGCTAGGCCTATAATCTATTGAGTTAGAAGACATGAGTACGAAATGGAGAAGGCAAAAAAAGTGAAAGGACAGTGAGGACGAAGAGATCTTGTTTTCGTATTTTATTAGATAAATTTATTTGAGATTACAAAGAAGGTAAATATCAAAAGGGAATGTCACGAGAGTGGCTTTTCGGGACTCGAAAACCTTTTGTGGAGTCACTTGGATATTCAATCAAAAGGTAAAATAAATCAAATCAGATCACGTACTCTGGACAGTTTATTTTAGCAGTTAGAGTAAGACCGAAAAACATGGGATGGCTAAAAGGGAAATATCTAGATTACGAAATTCTATATGATAATAAAATTCTAAGCACGACGTAATCTGAAGCTTCCAACACATTAGATGTGGACATAAAACTACCTTTGCAAAGATCCATAAAGTTGCTTAACTATTTTGTTTAATTTCATGATACATTTGCGAACATGACTGACAATGGTATTGATGAATGGAGTGCACGATTGCCAGATGGTACCATTGGGAGTGGCCTGAAGTACTTTGAGGTGCCAAGTGGAGTGAACGTGACCTGTTATGACATTTATCTCATTTACGGCATCAACAAGGATGTGTTTTTGGCACAGAATCAGGTGATGGTCAGCCAATGAGTATTGTACAATGTCATGATTGAGATCGTTACCGCCGTACATTCACTTCTCGATTGCATTATCCTACTACTACTACGCTATATTTGGTGTTGATCCCTTTGGCTTCATGTTGGGGAATAGAAACCAGAGTTTCCTTTTCTTCGATCATCATTATCAGATTACCTCCTAATGTAATGTCAATTTATTCAATTATGTGGCAGGGAATTGACTGCTCCGTTCCACTACTTCCTAAAACGGCTGTCAATGTCACAACCTCCAACAACTGTTCTCTCCTCTATGCCGTCAATGAGGTTTCAACATAATTTTGCCTCCCTATGGAAATTACGTGAATGGAAAAACAAGCGTTTTTTCAATCTTTTAGTGCACTATGATGTTGACTAGGAATTGTAGATCATTACGTTTTTTAATTTTCAGCTTTGTGATAATGTGCTTTGGGCTAAGCTTTCTACTACAGGAATTGATTCCTATGATGGTCTTGGTTTATTTCAGGGCGACACGTGTGCCACAATCGCCAGTATGTTTGAGATCGATTCGCTTTCGGGACCAAATTCTTCGAATGTTGACTTGGACTGCTTTCAACTTCGGCCGTTTCAGCAGGTGCGTCGTTCCGTAACAAAAAATGTCATTCTAACAATATATGAAACGGTAATCATAAGTTTGATTACGAAACCAGTGCGTCGTTCTATTACAAAAAATAGCATTCCAATCTGTAGCACAAGACTTTTGTCAACCAAAAAAAAAAAACCTCTTTTTAAGAATCCTTTCAAATTCGTTTATAATATCAAAATTCTGTATGTTTTGTCTCTTCAAATAACATATGCCATAAAAACCAAAGGTGATCTCCTACGTTTTTTCTTGCGACATGTTTGGTAGTACTCCTTGTAAATTTGTTTCCGCTCTTGAGAACTTATCCAATTTCGTGAATGTTTTCAAATCTCATTTTTAAAATGAGAGGTCTCACAAAGGCCACATAAATTTAATCCGCGCTACACAGCGTATCGCTATTTGTGTTAATATTTTTTTTTCCGCTTAAAACATCTTTTCTCCGTACACACTTGTCCAATTTTCAATTTGAGACCCTCAATCGGAAGTTGAGAATTTTACTTTCAATCGCAACCGTCAGATCCACAATCCGACAAGTGTGTACGGAGAAAAGATGTTTTAAGTGGCGAAAAAAACTTTAACACTAATAGCGATACACGGTATGGTTTGTTGACTTTCGCACAAATTAGAATTGACCTCTGTGATTATTATGCACACTACAATTCGCAATGTTCTACAAAGGCCCTCTTTACACATTTTCTGCGGGCAAATATGGCCACAAAGTTTACATTTCTGAGGTGTTTCAGTCCAGTCACACTAAATATGTCCGGCGGTGTAACGACTTCAGGTGTGCATAGAAAGGGGGCCACTCCCCTCCCTGGGACCTTGCACGCGGCCGTACGAAGTGAAACAGGACGAATCGTGTCTCTCCATTATCAGTAGCCAATTGGATGGCGATATTCGCCTCTTCTATACCTTAAATCCTGGAGTTTACTGCGGCCGTCTTCTTTTTGTTTCTAGCGGAACCGGGAACATTGGACAACAGGTGTGTTTTCTTGACGCAGAGTGCACCATTGTGGAAATTTGTTGTACGTCAGGTCTATTGTGGTTTTTGTGGGAGAGTACCAAGTGTTCTTGCAATTAGCCACGTCCTGTTAAAAAGTATGTTACATGCAGGTTCAAGTGACATTCCAATGAAAAAAAGAAACATCTTGCCTCCTCTCACTGCCTAACCATATTAACTCATGCAGCTATGGCACATTATTCACTTGCCATTTTTTGAACCGTATTTATTTTTCAATCCTGTGCTTAACTCAATTTTTTTTGCAGGTTTGTCTTGCTGCAGATGATATGGGAACGCGCTGGAAAGGATGTCCACGTGAACGCGTATATAATTTGAAGCCGACCGACACTTGCACGAGCCTGAGTAAATGTTTTACAAAATTGGAAACGTTTAAAAAACTGAATAAGTTTGCGTGCACAGCTATCGCACTTCGGAATTTGCGTGCGATTGGCAGACGAGCAGTACTTTGCATTCCAAAGTCAAGCAAGTGCCAATGAGAAGACCACAAGAAGTCTGGAAGTGGGTTCAATTTTACTGACTGAGATTAGCTGAAGGCTTGGACCATATTTGAGTTCAAAATTGAAAAGAGGACAAAAGTCAATACAAAGATGAGGCACTATAGGCGCCTTACGAGATTGAGTCATTCCCAACAAGGTGGCTGAAGATTAAAAGAAATTAAGACTCAAAAGACAACATAGGAATTGGTGGTAATGTCACAAATTATGGAAAACATAATCATATAAGGGACAAGATGAATGTTTGCTCTTATTTTAGCATACTGCTCTATGTTCGCACATTGGAATTATTAGTAAGATTTGAGGTAAAATAACTATGATGGAGGGCAAGTTATATTCATTTAACATTTGAATTAAAATATTTAATTTAATATTTTTATTAATTACTGATATTATGAAATCTTTGAGAATTGTGCCTTTTTGAAACCTGATTAATGTCTTGAATTTCTGGATCTTCGTGATGTTTTCTTTCTCTTTTGCCAATACATCGGAAAAGAACCTAAACAGCGTTCATGAAATGATAATTATCTTTAAATTATCTACGCCATTTATTAGGATCTTCTAACTAGGGTCTTCCAATTGTAAATGGCTGATGTAAACGACAAGAATGTTTCAGTTTTCCTTGAGAAAAGTCACTACAAAGGTGTGTCACTATAAACGCCGTATGAGGTAGAATCACTCATGACAAGGTTGTTGAAAATAAATACTAATAGCTCAAAATACAACATAAGATTTATTTACAACGTCACAAATAAAGGAAATCTTTATCATATCAAGGGCCCTACGGAATTTTGCATTTATTTTTTGTGGGTTGCATTTTTTTTGCTTTCTCCTATTAGCATAAACGAGCGATTCAGAAAAGCTGGAACTTGATTTGGGAAAATAAAACTTAATCATGGAGGGTACACATTTTTAATGATTGACTCTTTTTGAAATGTCACAGCTATTTTCCTTTGAAACCTTTTGGTTGTTATGTATTTTAAGGTTTACTTGATTTATTTGCCTGGCCACTACATCTAAAAGAAAAATGCAAACCTTGTTGTGGGATGATTGTTTTCTTCCGAATATATACTGAATTCATAAGAATTTTCTGATTGTACAAGTTGATCAAAAACTACAAAAATGTTGTAGGTCGTCTAAAGAATCAATGATTCTTAAGTCAAATAGGCCAGCGATTTAATGCATAACCTTACCTTTTATAAATGTATAAATTGATTATTTTTTAGCATATTAAGTTTATGGATTTCAAACAGGAGTTTTAAAACTTTCTCGTCTTCACTTGTTGTTCGTATCGAAACTCATCAGCTGTGAGATTGGTAGATTTGGTCTTAGTTTTTTCCTCTTTAAAAATGAGTGGAGGGGCAAAACATTTTGATATTCTTTCATTTGTTAGAATTTGTGCATTAGTACGAATCCGTACGCGCCTTTCAATGTCCTGTGAAATGTTGTCCGCGTGAGGTTTTGTGTGGAAGTTTCCTTTTAGACAGAGAGTGAAAGGTAGTTTTTAGATTCAAAAGAATTGTAAGAGAGAGAGAGAGGAGATAATGGAATTTAAAAAGGGGATTTTTATGTATGGGAACTCATTGCTTTCTATGTGAGAGAGTTGTCTAGAGATATTCTGTGTTCTTTCACTTGGTATCGGAGCAGGTTAGAACTCCAAGGCGTAGCGTTAGAGAATAAGCTATGGCCCCAAAAAAAATTGATACAAACAAAAATCAGTTTTGAAAAAGGAAAGACATCAAATTTAGAGAGCAATCCTTCAACCGACCCTTTTGAACTCGGCACAAGAACCGTCAATTTGAATGCCGGATTATTTAATGAATGAGCAAAATTTATATGATATAGAGAAAAGAAAGAAGGCAAAATGAAAGTAAAAGATGAAGAACCTGACGATAGGGATCTAAACGATTTGGATGATGACCAATATAAAAAGAAAAACAGAAAATATAAGAGCATAGTAATGGTGATGACTTTAATGATGTCTTCATAGACTACGACCTCGATCATGAAGAAAACCGATCATGTTTAATGGAAGCAACTATGCGATCTGGAAACCATACATTAAAGGAACCTTGACAATGAAGAAGCTTTAGAAAATTGTGATTGGAGAAGAAACGAAACCAGCGGATCCAAAAGAGAGGAAGAAATTTATGCTCAAAGACATGGTCGCAAAACAAGTCTCGTGCAAAAGTGTATGAGTTCGGTACATGATCATTTTTTTATTTATTGAAAGCATTACAAAACGTCTTCAAAAATGGGGTGTCTTCAAAAACGAACTTTGTATTCAGGGAGTGTATCCAATTTAAGATGAAATCAGGTGAATCAATTTACGAAGCTTTAAAACATTTTAACGTCTTTATTGAGCAATGAAACAGTTTGGGAAAATTCTCGGATGAGGACAAACTGGTTTGGGTCTTTCTAAATAGTCTACCTGCTAAATATGAAACGTTCAAAGAAAGAATTACCAACAAATCAGGCCCATCCTTCTCTTTTGCCGTTAATCTCAATTTCTTCCAAGAAAAATGATAGTGAAAGAAATCTCGGTGTAAATACCGCTAAAGATCCGACGATTAATACGCTCCGCAATCAAGGAGGTATTAGCAGTCAAAATAGAGGATCAGATAGGTCATAACTCTTCCAAGTGCTTAGATAAAGACAAAGAATGTCATACATGTCACAAGTGGGGACATGCAAATACAAACTGCCATGATCGAGGGGAAGGCGACAGATATAACAATTCGTCTTTTTATATAAAAGCGGGTTGAGAAAGATGAAATGGATGCGGAATAGGTCGCAATCAATCTCGAGCAGGACATCATCAATCTTATTATTCTTACTATTATGAAGATGACCATATTGTTACATATCCAACATGTCGTATCACCTCTATCCTTCAAATATTTTGTACGTCACCAAATTCATCACTTTGAAATGAAGACGCATGTATGCCTTCAACTTGCGGATCCATATCAGATCCGAGGTCATGAAGAAGTCGTCAAATTACGCCGGAAGTATTATTTGATCGACTCCTTCCTTTTTGACAAACACACCCGAATCCAAAATCGTATGCACAAAAACCAAAATCCAAAAAAACTTTATGGAGAAGCAGGTACCAGGTACGTGGAACCTATTTCAATCCAAAAGGGATTTATGAAGGCGCCACACAGAACGTTTCCATGACGTCACACCTTCAGGTACCTTCATATAAACCTCCTCGTCCAGTTCTTTATTCGAAAATGTCATTTCTATGTCCATTTAATGAATGTGTTTCTTCTCGCGGCGGCAATAGCAACAATCATCCTTGAAGAACAAAACTTAACAACAAGGGTATAAGTCTCTATGTAATCTAACCCCTTTTTTGACTGATATCCTTTGCAAACTTCCCTAACTTTGTACTTCACTACTTCACCCGATACACCGGTTTTCATTTTGAGGACCCACTAAGCATAAATCACCTTTTCCCGTTCCAATAATGTTACCTTCTCAAATGTATGATCCCCACATTTGACCTGCACTCCTCCCATGTCCTCTTCCACTTCGATTTCCAATCACACGAACTTCTTGCCTTGACTACTGCACCCGATGCACGAGTTTTCGTTTTGAAGACCCACTTAGCATCAATCGCTCTACTCCTTTCCAAAAATGTTACTTTCTCAAATGTTTGATTCTCCATAATTGATCTACACTCCTTTTCCAATGTCGCCTTCCACTTCGATTCCCAGTCACACGAACTTCTTGCGTGTGAACTTCTTGCCTCGGTGTATGCCTGGAGATCATTGGCCAACTCCTCATAGATTAATTTTTATAAGTACATCCTAAGTTCGAAGATGATGCAAATTGTACTCTACATTATTGCTTTTTCTTCGTATGGTTGTAACTTTAGTAGTAAGCCGCTACATTTTTGAATAAAACGATAGAAAAAACCCCTTACTAAGCCACATGGGGTCTTACCCTAACATAAAGGCGTAATCGCTTCCAAGGTTAAGAATTTTCGAACGATTTAAATTGTCAACACAAACATTCCAAACTGGAGGAGCCTGGTAGAGTGGTAGGGAACAGTAACAGTACTACTGTACTGTACAGTGGTAGGGAACAGTAACAGTACTGTACCTGTAATAACATTGAAGGAATTTACCCTAATTGTTGAAGTTGAATTATATATTTTTAGGGCAGAAATCATTCACTTTTAGGGTAAATAACACCATGAGATCCTCAGTTTTTTCTCCACAGATGACTTGTTTTTCAGGGAAGTCTTGATGCCTTACATGCTCAGCAGAAGAAGCCGCTTTTTTCTTGCACGGGAAAGAAATGAGTCTAGTCCCGCACGTCATCCAGAGTGTGACAGCTGTCTCTCAGGAATTGCAATACACCGGGCATCACTATTAGTGTTTATAGTTTTTTCGCCACTTAAAAAATCTTTTCTCCGTACACACATTTCCGATTTTCACATAGAGACCGCCAATCGGATAGTGAGAATCTTGGCTTTCAATCGCAACCGTTACATCCATAATCCGACAAATATGTACGGAGAAAATATGTTTTAGGTGGAAAAAGAAAACATTAACACTGATAGGAATAAGAGTCAATCGGAATGCGCTCACAAATATTTTTATGTCTCAATGCAGAAGCGAAACTGAAATCAAATCAAAAATTATAACACATTGAAAGCTCATAATCCAAGATAGAGAGAAATTGAATACTCAATAAGCTCATATTAACGCAATCCTTCAACATTACACTTCTCTTAACTCATTCCTCCTTAATTGACTCTTGATTGATTCCTAAATATGATTTCTAACTCACACGATGGCTTTTAAACTAAGTCGTGGAAACAATCTAAAACACTAACTTTAGAAGTGTCTAAATGTACTGAGACGTAAATGTGGTACAAAACAAAATGAAACTACTAGAAACCAAACTGACAGTCCTATACGACAAACTTAACTTATGCGAAATGAGCATACTAGATGTACGGTGCACGAAACGAAACTTCTCGACGTAAGGTACTAGAACTTAAACAAAATTGTATCTAATCGTGTACGTGTAAAAAGTACACGCACGAAATACTACATCAAACTATTCGAAACAAAACCGATTCCGCAAACCGACGCACGAAGTACTAAATGAAACCAAATTAAGTACGCGAAGTGACGCGAGACCAAATCTAATCCACACTGAAAACAAACCAACGTTTCGTAAACATAGATTCAATAATTGTAAATCGTAACAATCCCTCTCTCAATAGTGAATCTATACTAAATCTTAACCAAACTCAAAACAATCCTAACTTAGGCCTTCCTCTCACAAAGACATCATACATAGCAGCTTTAGTTAACATGTCAGTTGCTTGTTCACCCGTTGGTACAAAAACGAACTAAATCTCACCAGCTTTTACTAAATCTCTCACAAAATGCCACTGAATCCTAATGTGCTTAGTCCTCTTATGAAACATTGGATTCTTAGCCAATGCAATGCTTGACATACTATCTGAAAATAACTTTATACACCGTTAATGGGTTTATAGCCGCTCGAGTGGCTATTTTTTGAAAATAGCCGCTCGAGTGGCTATAAACTTTCTGCGTTTGTTTTCACCGATCGGCTCACTTTCTGCTAAAAATCTTTTATTGAAAGGTTCTTGTATTAAGCCGTTGTACACGGGATAATAGGCGGAACACGCATCGGCTGACTTTCGGCGGACTCCCATAACTTAGAAATTTCGACCATTTTATATAGGGAAAAATAACCGCTCGGGTGGATATTTTGCAGCCTGTGTTCGCGGATTTGTTTCTCCGCCTTCGTTTGCCGGATTTGGGGGGGCAATATATCGTCGCCTAGCTTTTCGAGTATTCTTCAAGGCAAAATTAATTGATCACGTTTTCGGTTTGTCTTTGCGAAGAAATATCTTAAATACGTCTCGGTACTCGATGAAGGGACTAGTGGAGATTTTCTTTCTTGGTAACCTTCGGATTTCCTTTTCTCTCGTTGTATTTTGGCTTGCAATAAGTCATCTTGTAGCTTTAGAAGTCTTCTTTTTAGCAGAATTGACGGAACATGATTCCGATGCGTTTTTGCAAAGTTACGGCCGAAATATGGCGCGGTACTCGAGGAAGGGATTCGAGGCGGTTTTGAAAGTTGTAAAGCCTCGGTTTTGCGTTTCCCTCGCCTGATTTCGACGTACGATGGCTCTTTTTGTAGCTTTAGAAGTCCTCTTTTCTGCCAAGCTTACGGCATTTGATTCCGACGTTTCTTTTCAAAGTAATAGCCGAAATACTTCTCGGTACCCGAGCAGGACACTTTAAAACGATTGTCGCCCTTGGTAGGGCTTGAAATCCGATGTCTCTTGTCCAATAAGCTCGCATGATAGCTCGTTCTAAAGCTTTTGAAAGCCTCTTGAGCGTGGAAATCCCGGATCTTGATTCCGACAATTCGTTGGAAAGATATACCCGATATAAGGAAGGTAGCGTACTACACCCTTTCCAAAATATCAAATGTGACGCAAAGTGGTATCAAAAGTGACGGCGAGTGGCTTCACTTTTGATATAGCTTATAGTTCTCTTTTCACGGCATATATGTATCCCGGTAGCTTCAAATTTGCATAAGCATGATTCGCCCCCCCCCTATATCCCAAATCCAACCTATATTTAAAAACTACGAGCCCGGAGGGCTCGAATTTTTTGACGATTTACGGGCCCTAGGTGCCCTCCTACGTTAGAACATCGTTTATTACGCCCGTTAGCTTCAAATTTGCATAAGCATGATTCGCCCCCCCCCTATATCCCCAACCCATCATCTCAACTATCACGAGCCCGGAGGGCTCGACATTTTTTGACATTTTGGTCTCTAAAACTTGTAAAAACTGTCTTTCTAGAGAGGAAAAAAAAAAAAGGGAGGAGTGAATAAGAGTAACAAGTAAAGAAGAAAGGAAAAAACACGAAAGGATCGAGATATAGGGTGAATGAACTCAAACGCCTTAAACGACGAATAGGGAAAAGATTAACAATAAGAAACACAAGAGTGGTAAAAGGGAGAAAGGGAATAGAGTGGAGATAATACTATAAGTAAAAAATGAACACATATAACGAAAGAGAATGGAGAAGAAAAAAGAGAAAGAGAAGAGTAGGGGAATCTCACGAGAATGGTAAAAAGAAGGATAGAAAAGAAACATGACACAAGGGGTAAATACAATCTTTTTGTTTATGGCGACACCCAAAATCGAACTGGGGAGCGAGAATTTTCAATCCTCGGCCTTACCACTCGGCCATATCACCTAGTGTTTATATGATTAGGTTCATTTAAAACTCAGAAAGCAAATAACATCCAACAACACCAACACATCCATTCCATACAACTTCAACCACACACTATTACATACCATATAACATCCCATTGTTTATCACAGTCGCTTCACTTCCACCACCCCCCAATCTTTACCATTCTACAAAACTATAAGTGTTACACCCCAATTCTACACCATATTCTTTCTATTTGCGGCCACCGCGTCGTCTCTTTTTGTTTCTTTTAGATTCCTCATTCTCCTCGCCTATCTTGCTCATTTCGCCACCTTCTTTTACGTGATCGTCCACAACGCGTCGATTTCTCCTCTCCCTTTCCTTTTCGTTCTGTTTTTCGGCCCATAACTCGTACGAATCTTTCAAGGAGCGAACCTCTTCTCTTTCCTCCAATCCTCCGTTTCCCCCTCCCCGTTCCGAATCATTATCACCATCTACTTCCATTTCGTATTCTTCGTTCCTCCTACGATCTCCTTCCTCCTCCTCTTCTTCACTTTTTTCGCCACACTATCCTCATTCTCTCCTTGCTCAAACTCATCGTTCCCATCATTTTCCTCTCTTCTAAAATCTTCTTCTATATCTCTCTCGAAATCTTCTCGGTCATCTATCCAATCGTCGAATTCTCCATCTTCGCCACTCTCACCGATTTTACCACTTTCATCTAGCCCGTCGTCCTCAACTTCTTCCGAATAAAAATCGTCTTTCCTATTTCCCGGTCCCTCATCTTCATCGACGCTAACCGCGGCTTCGAAATCGACAAAACTCAATTGTCTATCACTACCACTATCTTTCTTTCTCGATCTCCCCCTTCTCGGAGCTGTGTACACATTGTCGCCGTGTTTGTCCGCGTACTTGTAAACCCAAGGGCGGGTTATATTGGGGTGCAAGTGAATGTTAAAGGTATAATCTTCGACCGCGGAACTTAGCAACAAACTTTCTCCGAGCTCTACATTCTTCTCTTTCGCGTACTTCTCGGCTATTTTAATGGCTTTTTTCTGCATTTTAAATAGTTTTGGTTTACTACAATGGTATGGGTCAACAAAACAAAATGCGTTCATATTCTCCCACTCCAAGTATCCTCTTACCAAAAACTCGTCGTAGTTTAACAAACCCTCGTTCAAGCCCCCGACGATTATTTGTAAGTTGGCCACTAAACAACCGTAGTGATTGTCATAGTAAGGATATACGACTACCTTGGCTTTTGTGGCACTTGAATAATTCCCCAAAAAACCTCTAATGTAATCCATGCTCTTATCCCACCAAGTTTCACACTGCCCCCTCTCTATCCCGTCGACGCCCACAATTCACATTTCCATTGTATTGTTGCGATACTTTTCGGGTACAATCTTGTGAATTAAATCGCATCTCCCACATACGCCACCCTCTAACACCACCGCGTCCTTTATCTCCACTCTAAGCCCGTCCAAATCGTTCACCCCCCCCGCGAATATTTCCACCACGCCGCAAAATTTGTCTTCGAATCGGCAAGGGAATTGACGACAATTCGACAACACTGCTTTCTTCAACTCTCGTAACCCTAATGGGAACGTGCCTGGGAGAGGTTGGTTAGGGTTCTCTTCCAAGTACGCATCGGAGGCTAGGTTTATCTCCCTAGAAAAACCGATTTTGTTTGTCATCGGCAACCCTAAACCCTTTTGTGGCCCTACATGGCCCTTTCCCCTTGTCGTGCCCACACCTAGCTGCGTTATAAATCTCAGCGCGGGGTTGAAAGAAGCGTTTTTTAAATAAGTCAACACTCGGTACATGTTTTTAACCTCGTTTGGATTTACGGTGAATCCGTACGTGCTCAAAAACGCTGTAGCTTCTTCCTTCGCCTCCTCTAACCACTTCAAAAAACAGATGGTTTTAACTCTCCCATAATGCCCGATCGAGTGATATTCGGCTAGTTTCGCACGCTCTTTGAAGGCTCTTTCGACTCGCCACAGTAATTTACCCCCTTCATTAGCCCTATGTTATTTCGTTATCTCTTTCCAATCTCTAACGCTTCTACTTGCTGTCGCTCCGCCTACATCGTCACTACCCACCAACCATCCGTTGAGGTTACGAATATGACCTTCCACATTCGTTGTTCCGTTCGGTTCTACGTATGCCAAGTTTGACGAGTCTTCACGAATCGCGAACGTTTCTCCCTTTCAAATCTACAAATTTTCTACTAAGTCTAGGGGTTTCATCGTCCTTTATTTTTCCTCCAACCCAACTCTCCTAGGCACTTTCAAATGTTTAGAGATTTTTGTGGTAGATGTTGCGGGGGCTTGAGCAGTATGGTTTTCTTTATTACCGCTCGCACCATTTCTGTTATTTTGTCGCGAAGGCGGAGGTGTGTCAACGTTTGTATTCACGTGGGGTTTTTCAGTTCTTGGCACCCTTTCCCGTGTCATTCCTTTAATATTTATGTGGGATTTCTTCTCTCGTTCTTTCTCTTTCACTGGCCGTGTTATTTATCTCTACCCCTTCGGGCTTGGCAGCGGTGGTATTACTCGTGGCCTGAGGTATGTTGTTAGTTGCATTAGTGTCACGCAGGTTAGAATCCGTATTTGGTAACTTACTCACGTTGTCCCCTCTCTCTTCATCTTCTCCCTCGGTTGCTCTTTCTTTTCTTCTCTCCCTCCTTTCTCTCGGGTATTTCACTCTTAGTTTACTAATCTCTCGAGAGGTATATTCTTCCGATAACTGAACGTAAAGATCAAGGTTTCACTTCATTACTTCTTCCGACACGACATAGAAAGCGTCTTCGTATGACAAACAAAGATTCATTCGGGCTTGCACTCTTTTGATAAAATCTCCTTCAATCGGGAGGGTGGTTTTTAACGGCATAACTATAAAGTTGTTTATTGACTATTTTCCCTAAATCTCCTTCTTACTAAATCTATGATTAAGTACTTTTTAAAATTATTTTACTACTCGTTTTTTCCTATCACGTGTTTACCACGATTTTCAATCTAAAAGTTGGCTTGTTTCACATGATCGGTTGCAAATTTCACTTGCACGAAGAATAAAAACGAAAGATAGAGGAGAGTAGAAAGATTGCGGTTAGTAGGCAAAAAGAATAGAACGGGAAGGAGAGGGGAGGGAGTGTGACAAATTTCTACACCGCATACATCTACGGGCAGTCAGGCAGTCAGATTCCGAAAAGCAATGATATCTATATCATTGCCTTTCACCGAAATTCAATGATTCATATTGTTTTTCGGGTCTATTCGGAGATTCGAACTCCGCATGCACCATCTACATGTTTATACGTGATGGGATGGTACCAAACAATAGACTGAATTCCAACTGAGTTGCAAAAGTCTTCATTTTTCATGTGGACTAAGACATTTTTTTTTCTAAATGGCAAAAATCAAAAAATACGAAACGGTTCAGTGAAAAACCAATGATTTGGCAAGCATCACATAACTTTGGGGTAAACGCATCGGAACCGATCCAAAGCAATACTTACCACTTTCACTATTTGCCCTAATCTCATTTCTGAGATTAGGGCAAAAGTTTGAGATTAGGGTTGTTTCAAAAATGAATAATTTGTTTCAAGCCAAAGGCGAGTACGAATCTTCCTCAAACCAATGGTGAGGGTGAATGTTGTCAAGCCAAATGTAAAACAAGTTTGAAAAAATGTTTGCACTTCGGCATAGCTGAAGGGTCGACAACCTCCAAAGTGGCATTAGCTTGGAGTAGGGCATCACCCCTGTCCAAAGCATAGCTTACCTCTTCGGAATGGCCTTAGTCTTCCCAAAGGCCTTCAAAATGGTGAAAGCTCAAGGTAAACGCTGCGGAACCGGTCCAAAGCAAAGCTTACCGCTTCCACTATTTGCCCTAATCTCATTTCTGAGATTAGGGCAAAAGTTTGAGATTAGGGTTGTATAAAAAATGCCTAATTTGTTTCAACCAACAGGCAAGCACAAGTCATCGCTGACTGTTCTCAAGCCAACAGTGAGACAACTTTGACGGAATGTTTGCAACTTCGGCATGCCCGAGGGCTTAACACCCTCCAAACTGGCATTATGTTGGAGTATGCTTTCGGAACGAGTCTAAGGCTGAGCTTACCACTTCGGTATGGCCTAAGACTTGGCAAAGGCCTCTAAGGTGGCATAAGCTTGGGGTAAACGCTTCGGAGCCGGTCCATAGCAAAGCTTACCATTTCGGTAAGGCCTAAGACTTGGCAAAGGCCTCCAAGGTGGCATAAGCTTGGGGTAAACACTCGGAGCCGGTCCAAAGCAAAGCTTACCACTTCGGTAAGGCCGAAGACTTGGCAAAGGCCTCCAGGGTGGCATAAACTTGGGGTAAACGCTTTGGAGCCAGTCCAAAGAAAAGCTTACCACTTTGGTAGGGCCTAAGCCCTGGCAAAGGCCTCCAAGGTGGCATAAGGTTGGGGTAAAAGCTTCCGAGCCGGTCCAAAGCAAAGCTTACCACTTCGGTAGGGCATAAGACTTGGCAAAGGCCTCCAAGGTGGCATAAGCTTGGGGTAAACGCTTCCGAGCCGGTCCAAAGCAAAGCTTACCACTTCAGTAGGGCATAAGACTTGGCAAAGGCCTCCAAGGTGGCATAAGCTTTGAGGTAAACGCTTCGGAGCAGGTCCAAAGCAAAGCTTACCCCTTGCACTTTTGCCCTAATTTCATTTTTGAGATTGGGGCAAAAGTCTGAGTTAGGGTTGTTTCAAAAATGAGTAATCGGTTTCATAATAAAGCCGAGCACAAGCCTTCCTCGAACCAATGGTGAGGTTGACTGTTCTCAAGCCAAGAGTGAAACAAATCTGAATGAAAGGTTTGCTCATCGGCAAAGCCGAGGGCTCAACACACTCCAAAGAGGGCATTACCTTAGAGTAGGGCTTCACCCCTATCCAAAGCAAAGCTTACCACTTCGGAAGGGCCTTAGTCTTGGCAAAGGCTTTCAAAGTGGCATAAGTTTGGGGTAAACGTAAACTAAGTGCGAGCACAAGTCTACCTCACGGCTAACTGTTCTCAAGCCAATAGTGAAACGAGTCTAAGATGAATTTTGCCATTTCGCAATGGCCTAAGACTTAGCACCCTACAAGGTGGCAAAGTTTGGGAAGATGCTTCCACTTAGCTATTCACATGGTGTATGAGCACAAACTCCACAACATTCCATCAAAAAGCGTTCGAGATCCGGCAAGGGACCCAAACGTTCACACAGTATGCACGACGGAGGCGCGCGAGACGAAAGCCCCACGGTCCTCTATCGCCCATAGAAAGTGATGAAAAATCCCGAGGACGCAAGCAAGACAGGTTGAAAACCTATCGATGAAAGCGCACGACGCGAAACTGCCTGCCCAATTACGAGCAACCAAAAGTGGTATGAACATTCGAGTGAGAGCCGACAACCGGAGCGCAATGCCAACTACTTCGGCGCCATAGAGCTCAAAGAGGGAAAAGTGATGGGGGGGGGTGCAACTTTATAACGGAGAAGCGGGCCGAGATAACGAAAGGGACCTTGGGGCATACGCCTTCAATCCTTGAGACACACGCTTTCCTCGCTTGGGGAAAACGATTTCCAAGCTTGGGGCAAACGCTTTCCATCACTTTTTTTTTGTCCTTCTCCTTTCCTCCCACACCTAATGAAAAAGGTCGAATGTGCATCGGACCGCAAATTGACACGTCAAAAAAAAGATAGAACACCTAGCCAAAATATGGAAGTTTTTCAACTCGGCGTACACGGGTTCCGGGAAAAACCACCCAAATATTCCGGAACTTAGCCAAAATTTGGAAGCTTTTTCAACTCGGCATATACGCATTTCAGTATTTGTGAAAACATATTACACTGCAACCTAGAAGGCTCCAAAGGTGGCCTTAGCACCGATTTAAAGCTTCCTCCATGGCAGAAAGCCGTAAAAAAGCTCCCAAAATGCTTGGGGCAAACGCCTTTGCCTAGGCGTAACCGTGGTCTTACTTGTCCGAAATGACCGGCTTGGGGCAAACGCCCTCCCAGTAGTGAGGAACTCCTCCCCCTACCAGGTAAAAAAGTGCAATTGTGCGGCCTAAAAGGCACCAAAGGTGGCCTTAGCGCCGATTTAAAGCTTCCTCTATGGCACTAGGCGGTAAAAATGCTCCCAAAGTGCTTGGGGCAAACGCCTTTGCCTTGGCGTAACCGTAGTCTTACTTGTCCAAAATGACCGGCTTGGGGCAAACGCCCTCCCTGTATTGAGGGACTCCTCCCCCTACTAGGTAAAAAAGTGCAAATGTGCGGCCTAAAAGGCTCCTAATGTGGCCTTAGCGCCGATTTAAAGCTTCCTCTATGGCACAAAGCCGGAAAAGTGCTCCCAAAATGCTTGGGGCAAACGCCTTTGCCTTGGCGTAACCGCGGTCTTACTTGTCCGAAATGACCGGCTTGGGGCAAACACCCTCCAAGTGTTGAGGGACTCCTCCCCCTACTAGGTAAAAAAGTGCAAATGTGCGGCCTAAAAGGCTCCTAAGGTGGCCTTAGCGCCGATTTAAAGCTTCCTCTATGGCACAAAGCCGGAAAAGTGCTCCCAAAATGCTTGGGGCAAACGCCTTTGCCTTGGCGTAACCGCGGTCTTACTTGTCTGAAATGACCAGCTTGGGGCAAACGCCCTCCCAGTAGTGATGGACTCCTCCCCCTTCTAAGTAAAAAGGGTCAAATGTGCGTCGGCCCGCAAATTGACACCTCAAAAAAAAGATAGATCAGTTAGCCAAATTTTCGAAGAATTTTCAATACTGCAAAATGTAAAATGCTATATCTCGGCCCGTATTTTTTGGAGTTTAGCTTATTTTAGCTTGTTGGGTAGGTAATTAATTTATATTTCGAACGCGCTATAACAAGTCAAATTCCACCAAATACCAGCCGAGATATAGCATTTTACATATTGCAGTATTGACAAATCTTTCTAAATTTTCAATACCGCAAAATGCAAAATGCTATATCTCGGCCGGTATGTGGTGGAATTTAGCCTATTATAGCTTTTTGGGTAGGTAAATTGGTTATCTTTCGAACGAGCAATAACAAGTTGAATTCCACCAAATACCGGCCGAGATATAGCATTGTACATTTTACAGTATTGAAAAATATTTCAGAATTTTCAATACTGCACAGTATAAAATGCTATATCTCGGCCGGTATTTGATGGAATTTAAATTGTTGTAGCTTGTTGGGTAGATAATTTTGTTATCTTTCGAACAAGCTATAATTAGTCAAATTCCACCAAATAACAGCCAAGATATAGCATTTTACATGTTGCAGTATTGAAAATTCTTCGAAAATTTGGCTAAGTGTTCTATCTTTTTTTTGAGGTGTCAATTTGCGGTCCGACGCACACTTGACCCTTTTTATTTAGTAGGGGGAAGAGTCCCTCAATACAGGGAGGGCGTCTGCCCCAAGCCGGTCATTTCAGACAAGTAAGACCGCGGCTACGCCAAGGCAAAGGCGTTTGCCCCAAGCATTAGGCTAAGCAAAGGCATTTTTTGTCAACTTAGTGATAAAGAGTAGGTCAATACCTACCCAACGAGCTATCACGGGCCAAAATCGGGGAAAAAACGGCCGAAATATACAATTTTGAAATTTTCAGTATTGAAAAAAATTTACAAAATTTTGGCAAAGTACCGAAACCCGTGTACGCGCCATTTCAAAGACCGCGGTTACGCCAAGGCAAAGGCGTTTGCCCCAAGCATTTTGGGAGTACTTTTTCGGCTTTGTGTCATAGAGGAAGCTTTAAATCGGCGCTAAGGCCACCTTTGGAGCCTTTTAGGCCGCACAATTGCACTTTTTTACCTAGTAGGGGGAGGAGTCCCTCAATACTGGGCGGGACTCCGCCCCAAGCCGGTCATTTTGGACAAGTAAGCCCGGGGTTTGCCAAGGCAAAGGCGTTTGCCCCAAGCACTTTGGGAGCATTTTTACGGCCTAGTGCCATATAGGAAGCTTTAAATCGGCGCTAAGGCCACCTTTCAAGCCTTTTAGGTCGCAGTATAATATTTTCCAATTTTCAGTTTTGAAAATTTACTAGATATCTCATCAAGTATTTCTATCCTTTTTTTGGGCTACCAATTTGCGGTCTGTCGCACATTTGCACTTTTTTACGTAGTAGAGGGAGCAGTCCCTCAATACTGGGAGGGCGTTTGCCCTAAGGAGGTCATTCGGCAAAAAACACTGTGGTTACTCCAATGCATAGGCATTTGCACCAAACTTTTTCGCCGCATTTTTCAGGCTTTGTGCCACAGAGGAAGCCTTATATTGGCGCTTAGGCCACCTTTGAAGCTTTTGAAGAAGCTTTAAATTCACGTTTGGAGTGTGTAGAACAAGGTAAAAACAAACGACTTCGAAATTTTGGCTATGTACCGGAATCCGTGTACGCCGAGCCAAACTACTTCAAAATTTTTGGCTAAGTACCGGAACCCGTGTACGCCGAGAAAATACTTCGAAATTTTTGGCTAAGTGTTGGAATCCGTGTACCAAGTCAAAAACTTGCAAATTTTGGCTAAGTGTTGGAAAACCCTTGAATTTCGATATAGGGGCTTATATAACCCAAACCCATGAAATAAGCTTAATACCCAAACCGGTGTATTTCAATATTGAGGCTTATCAAACCCAAACCCGAAAATTGGGCTTAATAGCCAAACCCGTGTATTTCGATATTGGGGCTTATAAAACCCAAACCCGAGAATTGGGCTTAATACCCAAACCGGTGTATTTCGATATTGGGGCTTATCAAACCCAAACCCGAAAACTGGGCTTAATACCCAAACCCGTGTATTTCGATATTGGGGCTTATAAAACCCAAACCCAAAAATTGGGCTTAATACCCAAACCGGTGTGTATTTTGATATTAGGGCTTATAAAACCCAAACCGGAGAATCGGGCTTAATAACCAAACCGGTGTATTTCGATATTGGGGCTTATAAAACCCAAACCCGAAAATTGGGCTTAATACCCAAACCGGTGTATTTCGATATTGGGGCTTATAAAACCCAAACCCGAAAATTGGGCTTAATACCCAAACCGGTGTATTTCGATATTGGGGCTTATAAAACCCAAACCCAAAAATTGGGTTTAATACCCAAACCGGTGTATTTCGATATTGGGGCTTATAAAACCCAAACCCGAGAATTGAGCTTAATACCTAAGCCGAGTAAAAAAACTTCGAAATATTGCTAAGTGTTGGAATCCGTGTACGCCGAGTCAAAAACCTCGAATTTGACTAAGTACAGGAAACCAAAGATACACTATTTAACTTAACGATTCTCAGGAAAATGGGGGGAGGGACGAGAGAGAGAGTAAGAGTTGGTGAATTAAAAACCATAAATTCGCCTAAAAAATTGCCAAAGTAGCTGGTTAAACATCGACAGTTTCCGTGGGTTTTCGTATGAACCTGGGGCAGTAATATATTTATATCGCGATGTATGTGTTATTACCTATCTAAAGAACAAAAAATGGCAGCAAACGGAAAAAGGATTGGAGAGCTAAAAATATTCAAAAATGTCCTTTAATTGGCCAAAAAACCTGTCGGAAAAAATGGACTTTACCTCCGGTCGTAGGCTAAGTATTACGACTCTAGTGGTTATGCTGGTCAAATGTGAAAAAAGATGCACTATTTTAATTAGGGGTTTTCAAGGGCGAGGCGTCAATAGGACGACGGAAGACGCAAGAGCAATTTTCAAACTGTGCCCCTAAACATGGTCCGAAAATGAACCGAAACGCCGGTTAGAAAACATGGATTTTAACTCCGACTCCAGTGGTTGGGGTAGTCAAATTTGAACAAGGTTACACTAGGGTACTTGAGTTGTTTTAGAAGTAAACGGACGGTGTTGAACGGGGGAGGGACGACGGACGTGCAACTTTAACATACCGGTTAGAAAAAAATCACTCTACCTCCGGGTGAAGGCTACATCTTCTACCTCCGTGGGTTATGCTAGTCAAATTTGAACTAGGATACACGAGGTTACGTGACGTTTTCAGCGAATCACGGAAATGCTTACAACGTTTGTGGTGTTTTGTGGGTTACTTCCGCCTCCGTGGGTTATGCTAGTAAAATTTGAACAAGGATACACTAATTTACTCGGATTTTACAACGGTGCACGGACGGTTTTTGGTAAGGAACCCGGCAGGTAATACATTTTTATCCTAATCCTCATATTATTACCTATCCAACGATCTAAAGACGGCAGCGAACGGGTTAGGAACGGGAGAGATATAATTGTTTCAATTAGCTTACAAAAATGGTCCGGAAATGCACAAAAACAGCGATTTCTCATCGACAATTCCCGTGGTTTTTTGTATGGTACCAGTATAATATTATATTTTTTGGGTAATCCTTACATTATTATCTATCCACCGATATAAAGAAGGCAGCAAACGGAGAAGGGACGGCAGAGATACATTTATCTCATTTCCCTCCGAAAAATGGTCCCGAAATGGACCAAAACAGCGATTTCTCATCGACAATTTCCGTGGTTTTTTCTATAGGACACGTATACAATTATATTTTTTGGTTAATACTTGCACGATTATCTATCCACAGATATAAAGAAGGCAGCAAACGGACAAGGGACGGGAGAGATACGTTTTTATGATTTCCCTACCAAAAATGGTCCGGAAATGGGCTAAAAAACCGGTATCAAAACACGTGTTTTTAGGAGGTTTTTGTAAAAGGACCATCATGTATTACATTTTTCATAATCAGAGGGAACTCACACCTACCCAACAAGCCATCGTGAGCACCGATCGCACAATGATATGTGGAGATGTATTCTTTCGCGTTCAAAGGGAAAAAATGCTCCGAAAAAGGCACATTTTAACCATTTTTGAGACCGAAAAAAAACCAAGTTATGAAACTCGACCGAAACGAGTTTCGGCATTTTATTCGAAGGCAACACGTAAAAAACAACATATTTCACTTGAACCATTTTCTTTGAAAAACTAGAAAAACGGCACCGGTATTAAGGTTTGTAAAATGGTCCGGGAGCGGGATATATTGGTAAAATGCTCCGATTTCGGAGCATTATCCCAACCACGGTACAACTCTGGCATGTGGTATTCATTTTTTCAAGCTTTTTAAATGCGCATCTAAACTTATTGCAACGGTGGCAATGATTCCTGGCAACCATTTTGTACCTGAAGCAAATTTTATGTCTTCCATACCTTATGCTACCATTTGCCACCACTCAAGCCATCGCCACCACCCTGGTCAAGAGATTCTACTGGTCCACCACCACCCTGGTCATTGACGCCTTCAAATGGTAAGATATCTCATCCACCATAATAACATGATTTTTCTCATCACACAGCAAGAAAATAGATAAGCTTTCCAGTATTTTTTTAGAAGTGCGAAAGTGAAAATGCAGGGCAACTTGGTCACAGTTACAGGTGGTGGTTGGATTTCTCTTTCCAAGATCTTTCATAATGAGGTTTATATCACTTCTTTCAAGATATACAAAAGCTTTCAAAATACTGGATAACTAAATCATAAAAATTGTCCATAGTGCATATCATAGGTTCCGTGTAAAAACTGTACTCTGTAAATAACAAATCACACAAATATGTAGTTCATATTTGAAAACAAAATACGTAGACTGAAAGGTGGATCCGATGACACATGTTTGTGAAATATGTAGACGGCAAGTTGGTTTCGGTGACATGACACATGCTATAACTCATTTGTAGATCAAATTACACTTGGGGATTTTTACTGTTATCGATCATGTTTATTTTATCAAAAATAAAATTTTGGAGTCCAATTGTTTTGCTTTAGCACAGTCTAAATTACGAAAGGTATTCCTCAACGTCATTTTATCTATTGCGACGTCGACGGTATTCTACGTACTTTTATGTTTTTTTTGTTTTTGTCGTTACCGGCAACCATCTTAGCCTCAACGAGACGAGACTTGTCTGTACGTTTTCACATTGAAGCGAACTCTATCACACCACGCATTGAAGCGAACTTTGTCACACCACGTAAGTTATTCAATTTTTAAACGAAAAATTCGACCTATATTCCTGAATAAAAGGACATGCTAGATGATGAAAGTACTTACTTGTGATTCTAGATGTAAGGAAAATAAAAGGACATTAGCACAAGTTACACACAATAATAAAATGTAAATTATAGAAGACCTTTCGTTGACTGGATGTAAAGAAGATTTCCTTGCTGACGTCAAACTTATATTGTTTCTTAAATACTACAAAAGAAAAGCGGAACACAGAACGCCCTATATATTACGTACATTCGGTTAGCATCAGCTAGCGATTTCTAGTTTTTAGGAAGGAATTTCTAACTGCCACTCATGGTACACATCTCTAGAAAGAGAGAATGAAATTTTGATTTTTTATCTTCAATGCCACTCATGGTACACATCTCTAGAAAGAGATAATGAAATTGTGATTTTTTATCTTCAATGTAGCTGGAAAAACTCTAGATGGGTTGCAACTGTTCTCTTCACGAGAGTTATCTCCTTTTCGAGCATCTATACCCTTCAGAGAAGAACAAAATTATGTATTTTGCAAAAGTTTTTATGAAGGGCAACCAGTGGTAGTCCATAAGTTCAAGGTGAAAACTTCCCTCTTTATTCTTACATCTATACTTTGGTATGAGATCTCATTTAAATTGCCCGAAACCGGGTGCTACGCTTCCAAGCAACCTGCGTGGTTCTTTCCGTATGTTTGCGATGTCACCATTGACTTTGTTGCATTATCATTATTGTGGTTTGAATTATCATATGTCGATAAGAGTGAATCAAAATATGCTAAAATATCTGTTTGATTCTATACGGCTAACTCAGTGTCATAAGAACAAGTCACATGTGAAGTTGTTGTTAGATTCAATGTTGTAATCGGCTGTCGTGGCATGTCGCGCAGCCGTATTATTTGTCGTTTTGTCTTTGTGGGTGGTTTGGCGTCATTATGTCTTTTAATCCTTTCGTAGATTCGTGGTCTCGCGTAGATTCGGTTTTGCGACGACCAAGTTCAATTGTCGTTTGTTATGTACGGGTTTGTTTGGGTTGTACGTTTAGGTACATATTTTCGTTGTACTTTAGTTTGAAATAAGGAGTAATATAGTTTCTGCCGTTTGTAGTAGCTGTTGTTGACTTTCCTAGAATGTGTTTTTTAGTCTCACGTTCTAATGTCGCCTTCGTACGTTTTTATTTTGTAGGTCTGTTCTCTTTTGACAGGTGCTTTCGGTTATATAAAGTGCCTATAAAAGAGGGTATTTTCTAATTCAAAAGGGAGGGTGATTCGACGTCATATATCATGACTTTTACATTGCAATGTGTTGGTTTGTTGGTTTTGTTTGGTTTGATATTTCACGCGTGACTCGCGGATGTTTAGTTTAGCGCAGGTATGCGCTTTGTTGTATTTTGATTTCATGTTGCTTTTATACATGGATTTGCATGTTGGGTTTGTTTGGGCATGTATTGTTTGCTGTTAACTT